>PVIA01013488.1:0-31928 GCA_004024845.1 Tonatia bakeri | reverse complement strand
ATAAAAAAATGTATCTTTTATTTTTTTTAATATTTTTTAAAATTTATTTTTAGAGAGAAGTGAAGGGAAGGAGAAAGAGAAGGAGAGAAACATCAGTGTGTGTTTGCCTCTTATGTGCCCCCTACTGGGAACCTGGCCCACAGCCCAGGCATGAGCCCTGACAGGGAATTGAACCCATGACCTTTTGCTTCACAGTCCCACACTCAATCCACTGAGCTATACCAGCCAGGGCTGGGCTAAAAAAAAATTTAAAATTTATGAATTATTCTCAACCTCATGTTTAAGTTTGAAGAGCAAGTCGTGGTGGTTATTGGACAAATGTTAATTTTTATTGCAATAAATGTTGTAACTGTTATATAGCTTTACAAAATATTTTGACAAATATGTCAAACATGTCAACAAAAATTGCTTTATATGTACTTAGAGCATAATAAATTTCAAAAGTCTGGAAAAAATATGAGCAATACTGTAAGACAATGAATGCCCAATAAAATTTGAAATGGAGAAAAGACACATTTCTGTTCTGTAACTAAAGCAAATATCATGAGAAAATTGTCAAGTTTTGATTATTAAAAACTATATAAGTTAAGAGTGCTTTTGAAGATAAATGTAAGTTATTAAAAAATTTCCTTATCCCTGAGGTCATGCATTAAAGTTTCAAGATACCACTGGGATAATGTGGTAAGTAGCTCATTTGTTGTAGAAAAACAAACAAATAAATGAGCAAATCTTTGTTGAAAGAGGTAGAAAAAAATATAAGGGAAGAATACAATTAGCCTTGGCTGGGTGGCTCTGTTGGTTGGAGCACCACCCCATACACCTAAAGGTTGTGGGTTTGATTCCTAGTCAGAGCACATACCTAGGTGGTAGGTGTGATTCCTAGGGCATGTACGGAAGGCAACAGATTGATGAACTCATAGATGTTTCTCTTTCTCTCCCCCTTCTTCTCGCTCTAAAATTAACTAAAAAGAAACCATATCCTGGGAGAAGGATTAAAAAAACAATACAATTAATTTGGTTGTGAAATACAGAACAAGCAATTGGGCATATATGTGCTTGGCCACAATTTAATAGTGAACCTGTCTGTTGCAAACATGAAAGTAAATTCTAGAGAATGACAGAAAGAAAGAGACCCCAAAAAGAGTGTCTTTCACTGTTTGGAAAGCAAAGCCTCTCGAATCATGGGGCTAAGGATAAGCAGTAATGACTGTAGATGAGGAGCCGATGTTCTGGAGGTGAAGTAAGCTTTCCCTTCCTCTCTTTCCTCTGCCTTCTTTTGGTTAGTAGAGTGTGCATTTTAAAAACATGTCAATTTAAAGACATTTAAAAATATGTCTTTTACAACATAATTCACTGACACAGGTATCTCCAATGGCTGTATTCTCCTTTGCTCCTTTTTGCAGCAGACTACAATGTTATGCTTTCATGTGAAAAGTAGCTGTGACTCCTTGAGCTTAAAAGCCATGCCTGCTCTTTTGAGCTGCACTAGTATGATCATGAGCATCCTAATGTAAAATAACTTTTCATTGTCCCCCCTGGGTCTCATGCAGGCTGGGGCCATGCCTTGAAACATAACAATTAAAATTTTTTAAAAGTTATCTCCTGCAAACGTGCCTCAGGGAGAAGAGACAGCTGTGTGCATCCAGATTTGGCTTTAACTGCTACTTCTCACCTAATCACTTTTGACAGCTTGTCTAAGGTAAGATCTGTATGTTGCAACTTCCAGTTGGCCTTGCAAATAACATCAGTCTCTAAACTCAACCAATTGTCCCCCACCAAAGGCTCACAGGCAGTCAAATGGAATCAGCCATATGGCTATTCTAGAGTTTCCCATTTGTGAGCCTCAAAGTTACATTTTCTAATGCGGTCCACCTGTCATATACTACTACTCAGAAACAGGCTCTCTGTAATATTCAGTAATGTGAATTAAATGGATAGTATGAAATACCTATTCTAGGCAGTTTTCTAGTTCTTTGTGAGAAGCTCAGAGCCAGTTGAGTAGTCAATCATACATGTACCAAACTACATAGACTGTGGTAATTGCTGTGAATGGACCATGGGCTATACGAGCTCATGATAGTGCAACCTTGCAATTCAAAGTGTGGTCCATAGATCTGCAGTATTCGCATCATTGAAAAAATATGGTTTAAAATGCTACTGACTAAATCAATCTGCAGTCAATTAAACAGATCCTCAGGTGATTTATGCATGTTAAAGTTTGAGAAGCATTGCTTTATAGCAATACTTCTCCAACTTTGCTCATATTGAAATAACCTGGAAGCTTTTAAAAATTCTGACATTTGGGCTGTGCTCAAGTGCCACTAAATAAGAATCTCTGTGAGAGGGTCACAGCCTCAGTATTTGTTTTTAATCCCTTCACCCAGGTGATTCCACTATTGGTATTGCCAACTCTGAAGGCCAGTCATCTTGCAAAGAATTGTCTAGTTTGCATTTATTCCTCTTTTCTAGGAACACATGCTATTAAATTGAAGAAACTGTTGCCTTCAACCCAACCCAACCCAACCAATTTTCCCATTTCCTTGGTAATCCTGGAAAGCTTTCTAATATCTTTTTTTCCAGGAATCAGAAGGTGAGGGGCTGAACCTTCAGTAATACTCTAAGCCAATTCTGGTAATGCCACCTGCTGCCAGTGACTGGCTTAAAAATAGGCATATGATAACTTTTTGACCAAAATCAGAGACATGTACTCAGGACCTCCAGGAAAGCGTCCATCACTGTTCAAGAGGAGCATTAGGAAGGGATGCATTCTGTGTGTCTTTTCCAGTCTTTAAATGCTTTTGTGTGATAGCTAGAGACACTGGAGATAGCTCATGGCCATGATACTGAGAGCACATTTAGGGGAAGAGGGATTCAGGGTACAAAGTAGGTAAGATGTGCTTTTTGTAGGTTGACCTGCATCCAACACTGATAACTGCCTCTGTCCTCTTATCAGAAATAATAAATTTTCATGTTCACTAAAACATGTTAGTTGAGTCTTCTCTTACTTTTGGCTGAAAGCACCCTAATAGATAATATTTATATACTAGATGGGGAATAATAATACAGGTTTGGGCAAAAGTAGCTTTACAGTTGCTCTTATGGAAAGTAATATAATAATTAATAAATAACAGCACAAGGATAAACTGTGTTTTGTGTACTCACAAATGTAAACCTACTTCTATCCCACCCTGTACATGGTATGGGAAGTCTTAGTATCACAACATGAATCATACTTTCAGTACAGAAAGGGACCCATCTATTCCACCACCTATTCCATCTGTTCCAACTGCTCAAGTAATTTAAGGATACCACTGAAATAGGGCATGCCTTCAGCAGCAGAGTAATAGAAAATGTAGAAAACGTGCTGATTTTGTATTTTTGCAAGACTTATTTTCTGTCTCCAAGTTGACAGATAGGAAACATGCCGAGAAATAGATTGTTTTTGCTTGAGAGGGCACAAGGTGCACTGCTCACAGACACATTCTTATGTACAAGGCATGTATGCTCCTGTGAAGAGCATTGCTTATTTGAAAGTAGAAGAACAATGCGTGGTCCATGAAAAGCTATCCTTGAGTTTTTCTTTACTGACCATCTTTTATGTGGAATCCAAATCTCAAATTACTTTTAGGAAACTCTAGTAAATTTAAATTTAGTAATATTGTTATAATTTCCAATTGGTGGTAATTAAATTAGAAAATAAATGCTTGTAGTTTGGTTCCAAAGTTACTTGTGATCACACCTCATGAGGGCAGATATTTTGGTCTGTTACTTTCATTGTAGTATCCCAGTACATAAAGGAGTACCTGACACACTTACAAATATCGGTTGAAAAAATGAATGAATAAATTTTCTAGTAACTATTGTACCTTAGCTTCTAGCTTAGTTAGTACTTGAAGAAGAGCACATGCTTAATAATTGTTAAGTAACTTAATGAATAAGTAAACATAAATTATATATTAAAGCAGATAATAGTAGGGATTTGGGACAGATTTTTTGTAATATACTTTACTTGATTATTTTTATTGCCATTATACTGAACCCTATAGTCTGGGTTTAGTTAGGGTTCACCCAAGGATATAAGAGACATGTACTCAGGACCTCCAGGAGAAAAATAATATAAATGGAGCCACTTCAAAATGGAGTTGGAGTTGCCATCCCAGAGAAATTGTTTTGAATATCTCCCTCCTCAAACTTTTGTGATGTTTGAATTGAAAACAAAACAGAACAGAACACCTTTGAATTGAACCAAAGAAGCCGCATCTTCCAGACAACTTTTTTGTAAAACTAGTAGGAAAGCAGACCTCCAGGACTGGAACTAAATAAAGGACACTCTTTGGAATTAACACCACAGCACATAGCTAAAGAATAAATTAGCTTGTTTCTACCTATAGACATTCCTTCCTTGGTTTATTAACACCAATGGGAATTTCTTCTTTTTATTCATGTGATTATTCCCCTCCTCTTTCTCATAAAAACCTCTTGCCTTCACTCCATAATCAAAACACTGTTTGGGTTTCTGCCTGAATCATTTCTTCCAGAATTGCAATTCCTTTAGATATCAAATAAACACTTATCTCTCACTTTGGCCTTTTGTTTTTAGGTTTTCATTTCTAAGAATTTCTCTCATTATGTTGTTATTTGCAGATTGGCTTTGCTAAAGCTTACCCACTTACCAGATAGGCATTCATCACCTTTTGTCCTTCCAGCCAATCATAATCAGACCATTTGTTCCTTATCTTCCTCTGAGGCTTTCAGATGTCTAATCCCAGGAGGAGAGAGAAGAAGCCAAAGATGCCAAACAAGAGAAGGAAAATGAGAAACAGGCTTTCACGGTGTTTATCTGAGTCTACTAGGAAACAAAGTGCTTTATTGGGCTCATCTCTGACAGGATACAGGGGAAGAGAATGGAATGGTATCTAAGCTCATACTGCTCACCACACAACAGCCAAAAGATTGAGTAATACAGTGTTAGGACAAGGAAAGTGACTTTATTTGGAAAATCAGCAAGCCGAGAAAATGGCAGACTAGTGTCCCAAAGACAGTACAGAATTCATTTTGGGCTTCTTTTGTGTCAAGGAAAAGAGGAAAGAGGGGAATATGTTACAGACCCCTGCTAATGCTGCTCAGGAACAGCTGTGGGGTCTGCTTGCCCACTGCCAAGAAGCATGACTCCCATGTAAGAGTTTGGTGAAAAAGGAAGGGGGTTGCTTATTTAAAGGTTGTACAGATATACAATAATGGTAGATTTCTGCCACTGAGTCCCCCTCCCCTTAAAAATGCCCCAAAACTCATAGTCCTGCCTCCCTTTGCCAAACCAGACCAGTTTTAGAATACGCCACTCAGAGTGAAACCATAAAAGACACCAGGGTTCAGGTTGCCGGTCCCAAACTCAATAAGCAATGACAGCGATTGAATCTTTATGGACGTTTATTCAGCTGGCCAGTGATCTGAGAAGATGGTGGGTTCATACCCTAACAGACCATCTTCTTTTTCTATTTCCAGTCCAGACTTTTTATAACAGGGAATAAACAAGGGTGCAGTAACGGCTTTGAGATTCAGGATTAGGTGAAAGAAGCTGCAATATTCCTGTCCTGGGCAGTTAGCTGTTCCCAGGGTTGGGTGGTCTTGGTGGTCCTCTGTCTCTTCCTGGAACACAGAGGTTCGGATGCCTCCACTTGTCCCCAGGTGGTAATCTTTAGCATTGCCCCAGGAGGTGGGCTGTTCTCCCAGGAGCCAGGATGGGCCTTATCTATATGTAGTTTTTGAAACAAAAGCTTTAATGTATACATTACTTGCTAGGCTTATAACTTTTTACCTTAAACTGAAATTTTCCAATTTCATTTGGAATTGACTGAGTCACCTATCAAGAGGTGCCACCTTTTAGAAAAGCAGAAGTGTACAGATCATAATTCCCAGTCACAGGTCAGCTCCAAGCATCCCTCATGAATGCAGGTGGCTAAGCTTGTCCTCTGCAGCTTTGTCAGCTGTCACCTTTTTCTCCAGGCAGACTCAAGTCTGGGTGGCTGGGCGTCCCCATTCTCACCACCGGCTCTGGTGACTCACTGAACTTCTGACTTTCAGACCTCCTCTCTCATTCCAAACCTTGTGACTTTTCTTTTTCTTTTATACTGCCCTGAATTAAATGCTTGGCCTGGAACTTCCTGTGTGACTTCATATCCAGCCCTTCCTATGGTGTGTTAGTGTCTGCCATTTTTGCCAGTTCCCCAGTATCTTTTACCTTCTTTTGGCTTCCATCTTTAGAGCAAAAATTCCTAGCCTCCTGCCTCTGGCACAGGCACTGTATGAGATCCCCCCACGGTTACATCCGTGAATGTTCTCACTCCTACACAATTTGCCCTGGGTGGTAGCCCTCTTCCTTTCAGGAAGGCTTGGCTTTGAACTCGCCATTGTTATGCATTGTATCTTAAATGCCTTACCATCTACCTTTCCCTCCCCCTAATCAAGGATTGTGGAGTTACAAAGCTCTGCACCCTATGACAGTGGGAGGGGCACATGATGATTGACAATTGCAGATATCTGGGCACTAG
This sequence comes from Tonatia bakeri, assembly GCA_004024845.1. Classification (NCBI taxonomy): domain Eukaryota; kingdom Metazoa; phylum Chordata; class Mammalia; order Chiroptera; family Phyllostomidae; genus Tonatia; species Tonatia bakeri. The sequence goes on along the minus strand of PVIA01013488.1, from coordinate 25,380 downwards.
CAGTAGTTGAGAAAGATTTTGAAATCTCTTTTTTCTTAGTCTGTCAACTCTAATTCCTGTGAGTTTGGTCAAGAGGTTCCCGTAAAACTTTGATAAATAATCATTACTTTTTTATATACTTCCTTATTGTATCAGAGAGGTACTTTCTAGTAAGAGGCTGTTTTTGTAAAACTCAAGCCAAAAGCATAATTCTTCTAATGATTAGCATGTCTATATGCAAGACTAATCAGAAGTTATTAACTTGAAGGCCATGGGAAAATAGCAGGCTTGAACAAGGTGGAGTCAGAGAAGCCAGGCATTTCACTCTGTTAAAAGAAGGAAGATTCTCATCTGCCCTAATTAAACATCAACCCACAATATCAGCTTCTAGGGCTTTTTTGAACTTGGTGAGGAATTACCAGTGTATCCCTCTATGATCTACACCATAACCTGCATTCACAACCTCTCCTGTCTTGTTCTCCCATGTCATGCAAGGGACTGCATTAGGTGAGAGTCAGGCAAATTGCCTCTGCTCCAGTCTCTCAAGCCTCGCCTGTCCCTTTCATATGCAAGTGGTTTATTGAGGGCTCAAAGGTGAGGATCATAGGAAGTTTAAACTCAGAGATATTTCATTTTTTTCCTCAAGAAAAGTGCATCCTAAATTTGTAAAGATGATTGATGAAAGAAACATATTCTAAAAAATGTTTTAAAAGAACAAAATCTTGCTTTCCCATTTGTTAAAAAAAGTCCAACTGAGTAAATTTGAATATCTAATTGGTTTTATTAAGCAACTCATGAATCAGGCAGTGTCCAATCTAACAACCAGAAGAGCTTAAGGTGTACTAAATGGAAGGATTTTAAAAGGAAAAGGGTGGGGCAAGGGAGGTATTAACAAAAGAAAAGAAATAATTATTTTTAGACTAAGATATCTTCATTTAGGGGGAAGAAAATGACAAGGATTTTATTATACAGATTGCCTCTTTTCTTCTATGGGGGAGAGACACAAATTAGGTAAGGTATTAAATCTAGGTTTGGAATCATTCGTAGGCTTTAGCACAAGTGACACCATTTAGGGACGGTAGCTTTCTCTTTCACAAACTTTAAGTTTCTCCAGTCTTTTGTAATTTACTGTTTACATCTGTGTGTGTGTCTGTGTGTGTGTATGTATATAGTTTGCTCCTCTGTTCAGTCTTTGACTGTCAGTAATTTATTTACTTTTTCATTTTTTAAAAAAATTCATTAGTTGTCCTCTTTTAAAAAAGTTAATACTAACCCATGTTTCTTGAGCTGTCATCAGTATTTACTTTGAAGATCCTTTTCTCCTAGAGTTTATGATATAGAGCAGGGCATTTATAAACATCTAACTAAGGGGCCAGATAGGAAATATTTTGACTTTGTAGGCCAGATGTGAAATTGAGTCTATTGTTATATATCTATAACTTTTAAAAATGTAAAACAAAAAATTAGTCTTTTGACCAATAAATACATCGCAGGCTGGATTTGGCTCATAAGACAATTACTTTCTAGCTCAATATATGGAAAGAGGAATGGACTCAAAGAAAGTAATGAATAGATGTAATCTTCACAGTTGACTGTAATGGTGTGTTATGGTTCCTTCTTTTAAAAAACAGGACTTTTTTTTATAAAACATTCTGCTGACATCATAGAATTAACTGAAGATAAAATTGGTTTCAAGATAGAAAAGTACCTTGTAAATCTGAAGAACAGGCATAGAAGTTAAGGATGTGTAACAACAAAAACAAAGTCTTAATTATGGTTTAAACCAAGTGGACATTAGAAGAGAGGCCTGTTGCTTGGGGCAGATGGTAAAATTATAACATAAAATAGAAAGAAAGTAGACTTGTTCAACTTGAACTATGTTCTGCTTTCTCTGCTCAGAAAACTGTTAAATGGGAAAAAAGAGAATGGACTTTGATGAGAAAGAATTGATGTTGAAAATATAGAAAAGTATGGGAGCCCTTCCGATTGACTCATAAAATTAATTTGCCTAAATCTCTCTTATTATCTTTTGGGAAAAAGCTGAAGAAATTCATGCTAAGTGAAATATATTTAGGTCTTTCTAAAAACTTCCTGAATGAACAAATCCAAAAAAATAAAATAAAGCCACCTTATTAACGCCAGGGTTCTCTCGAGACATGCCTCAAAGCTCTACCTTCAATCTGGTCCATCTCAAAATACATGGGAAATTTAAAGAAGATCTTAATCTTCTTTTCTATTGCTAAAGAGAAAACAACAGGACCAAAGTGGAGTCACTTAGTCTGAAGCCCATGGCACCCAACCTAAACACTTACATTGACCTAATTCATTTCAATCTTCTCAGGAATGTGATCTTAATTGGTCAGTCAGAAGTGTTCTGATCAGTGCCAATGAAGTAATCTGTCACTTGGGATTTCTTTAGCCAACCTCCAAAAGAAGCTGAAGAAATCTACCTGATAAGAACCCCTACCACCACCACTTCCCCTAAGAAATGGAAACTTGCCCGAAATAATTCTTTCTTTTCTTTTACTAATAACTTTTTTGTCCCACTCAGTCTCTGTAGTAGACTGTTCTGCATGGTGTGGGCCCAGCTCCCACTCAGAGATGCACAGGACCCATGCCCAGGGATAGGTTCTCCCATAGGGAATCAGGTCTGCAACGTACCTAGGCCGCTATGAGTCTTGCTTTTTGCTAAAACTCCCTTGCCCTGAATTGAGGACATTTAATGCAAAGCAACTTCCTAAAAACCAGGCTAAACCTTCCAAGAACAAATGTAACCAGTCCAACCACTTTTGCCTTTTCATTTGCAAATAACCCTCTTCTGTGATGTGATTAGCAGCATTGGCTCCTTTGTTTTCTGTAAAAGGTAACCACCTAAAGTGAGCCTGTGCATAGTTAATGAGGACTTTCATGTAATGTGCCCAATAAGACAATAAAAGCTCATTGGAGCAAGGGCTAAGGCTTTTGTTCCCCTTGAGAGAAAAGCCATGCTGTCCCTTTTCCTCCACCGGATTTGGTAATCCGTGTGAATGTCTCATTTCATCCATAATGACACGGACCCCAGGAGCCGGGATCTGCATCAAGTCCCTGCCTATGAAAACCTTTCATATTGTATAGCTTCTCAGGACTTCTCTCTACTTGCTAGAAGGGATACTGCCCCCTTAGGAATCACTCAAAAAAGCTGATTAGATCTTCAAATTTACTCAATTGAATTTTTGTTTTTAACACTATTTTATAGACACCCTGAAGGCTGGAGTGGCTAAATGACCTGTAAGTCTTCTAGCTCTAAAATTCAACAGCTTGAATATTGTTAAGAAAAGAAAATTTCTTGTATCTGAGCTAAAATCTATTCTGAAATAGGTGTTTAAGTATTTGAAAGTAGCTATGAGCAACTATGCCTTTTATTGTATATAATAAATAAACATTCACAAGGAAAATTTAAGATGTGTTTCTATCCTAAATTTGAACAGACTTTTGTTTACAGTATCCAATCCGAAGAATTTATACATTGTTCCTTCTTAAATTGCATCTCCTTCATTTCTGGCATTATGTAGGCACACCTGTCAAGGTTGTTTTGAATCACAATTCTGTTATTAATAGAGAGGTACAGAGAAATGAATGATTATCTAAAGTAAGAAAATGACTTAATGACAGAGGACAATGTACACAGTACTGGGACTTACTTCCAAAGGATTTAGATTATTTATGGTTAATTGTGGAGCTTAGATATCAATTGGCAGGGATTAAGGTAGTTGGGAATCAATTTTAACTCATTATAAAAAAGTTCACCCTGGCTGCTATGGCTCAGTGGATTGAGCACTAGCCTGTGAACCAAAGGGTCTCCAGTTCCATTCCCAGTCAGGGCACATGCCTGAGTTGTGGACCAGGTCCCCAGTAGGGGGTGCATGAGAGGCAACTACACATTGATGTTTCTTTCCCTCTCTTTCTCCCTCCCTTCCCCTGTGTCCAAAAATAAATAAATAAAATCTTTAAAAGAAAAAGAAAGTTCTTTATATTTTTAATTAATGAGAACTTTTCAAGAAAAGATAACATACTGTGTATTACCCTTCTCTAATATAATAAAACTAGCCTTTATTATTACTTAGGGCACTTAACATCTAATGTCAGCTCTAAAAGATGAAGGTCTCTTTCACTTGATATCTAGAATAAAAATAAATACAGAATTGAGAGTCCCCTAAATTACAGAATACTATTTCCAATCTTGTTTTTCCCTGGAGAGTTCAAACAGACAACAGAGCTCCACTGAAGGTCTGGCTAATTGCCGTGGCCAAAGAGCTTCATATCATGATTCTAAGTTACCTTCTTGGCCAAGGAGCAAAAACTCTTTGCTCTTTTCACAAACCCGTGATATAATTGCAGTTTAAAGACTGATGACTATTATAATAACTAAAAACCTTGCACAAAAGAAGAAAAATTTCCCTAAGAAAAAAGGGAATAAAAGTGAATGACAAGCCAGGAGCCTTAGAATGAATGAAAAATTTGCTCTTCTACCCCTAATTAAGAAAAGGTGAAGCAGGCCAACATTATATTTGCATGACAAAGAAAGCAATGCAAACAGAAGTTGGCTCCAGATTAATCTCTTTTTGAGATTCAAAGCTAAAGGAGAATATAAAACAGGAAACATTTAAAATTTAGTTTGTCAGAAATCTGTGGTCTTCAAGGCTTAATCCTTCGGGGAAAAGAGGTAGCCTATCCTTCACACCTGCAAGGCCTTATAGGACGACACCATTCATTTATCTTTGCTTTCACATTTGTAAACCATCTTCCTTTTAACTCTGACTTTGTAGTTTCAAACTAACAATTTTTTTATGTTATTGTCGATATATAAGTTAATTTTTACTTATCATAGGCTTCTAAAGTGGCTCTCTGTGTCAGTACTGAAGTTCAAAGACAATCTAACGATGTTAGCATACTGACTTAGTATGTTGCATACTGACTTAGTATGACTTAGTATCTGTTGCAGATTGAGGTTAATGTCATATAGTTGATCATTGTTTATTAAGGTATACCACTTTATTATCATCTGGTGCATCTTACATCACTTCTACTGAAGTGTAGTTTATGAACCAGTGTTAGTCCCCAAGCTATTGGACTATAGCAAGAGAAGTTAAGAAATTGAGAGCAAATATTTTTATAGGTATATAGCAAACTCTTGGTGGTTTCATTTATAATCAATAGTAGTTTTTTTTTAATGGAGCATGTGAAACAGGGTACAAAGTGGGGGTCCCCGATAATATGAGAATATTCCCCACAGCCCATGGTTGGGGGATGGGGGAAGTGAAGGATATAGCACTTAAGATACTTTTCATAACAAGAGCAAGTCATCTAGTTGATAGTGATGCTGCTGTCCCAGGCAAAAGGTCTACATTATTTTTGGAGCATTCAGTGACTCCTGACATAGCCAGGGCAGGTAGCCGACCCTGGATGTCTGCATGTCATGGTAAACACTTGCCATGGCTAAACATGGCAGCGAAAAGAAGGTGAAAGATATATGGGAACTGGCAGAAGTAGCATATGGCAGGAGGGCCTGAATATGAGGACACATAGGAAGTTCCGGGTCAACATTTCAAAATAAGGATGTGCTGAGAGAGAGGAGGGGTAGCAGCTATGTGGTTTCAGAGGGTGTAGAAGGGCCCCACCCTGTGCCCACCATGAGGTCTGGTGTGTAAGTAGGTACCATGCAGTTTGGAGTAGGAAGTGTCACACCGTTTTGGATTAAGAGCTGGAGTAAGGAAGAGGAGCACACTGGGAAGCCTGCCTGGAGAATATAGTGGCAGAGTAGATGGAGCTGTGCGGAAACCCACCTAACCGAGCATGGATTAGTGGAAGGTGTCTGCAATGCTGAACAGTGACCAGGAATGCTGAGCCGCAGACTTTTGCTTTTCTGAAAGATAGTACTTCTGGCTGGCATATTCTGAAACTGACCTTGTTCTGCAAAGGGGGCCAGGACTATGTGTTTTGGGATGCTTTGAAGGGAGTAGGGATTAACAATAGAAATCTACCATCATTCTAAATCTGTACAGCATTTAAATAAACAACCCGTTTCCTCTTTCACCAAACTCTTACACTGGGAGTCACCCTTCTTGGAAGCAGGCAATTGAACCCCACAGCTGTTCCAGAACAGTATTGGCAGGGTTTTGTAACACATGTGTTTGTATAACTTTGTTTTTATTTCATTTTCCTAGTCATTTATTTTTATTGTATTGTTTTGTTTTTTAATTTTTAGAGAGGGGAAGGGAGGGAGAAAGAGAGGGAGAAACATCAGTTGACTGCCTTCCCCTATGTGCCCCTCACCCTGACTGGGAAAGGAACCTGCCACCCAGGCATGTACCCTGGTGAGAAACTGAGCCAGCAACCTTTCAGTTTGTACGACAACACCCAACTAACTGAGCCACACTGGTCAGGGCTATTTTTATTGTATTTTATAAATTTGCCAAACATGGAGTAAATTTTTTTAAATGATCTTTTACTATAAAGGTCTTGAAAGCCTGCCTTAACTATCATATAATTTAAGTTCAATCTCTTTTTATCCAACCAATTCTTTTTTTAAGACTTTATTTATTCATTTCTTTAGAGAAAGGGGAATGGAGGGAGAAAGAGAGGGACAGAAATGTCAATGCATAGTTGTCTTTCACGTGCCACCAACTGGGCACCTGGCCTACAACTCAAGCACGTGCCCTAACTGGGAATTAAACTGCAACCCTTTGGTTTGCAGACCAGTGCCCAATCCACTGAGCCATAGCAGCCAGGGCTTACCCAACCAATTCTTAGCAAATATTTATTCACTCAAATTATAAATATACATATTTTTGATAGATTGTTTTGTGATTTGCACTGGAAAAATACCAAAAGCAATAGTAACTATTATAACCACAATTATAACTATTGCTGTTAATATTCTAGGTTAGATTGTATAAAAACTAATGGGTACCCACATGAGCATAAAGGGCTTCTATCATTTAATAATACCAGAGAATCTGGGTAAGTTGTTATTTTTCCTATTCTACAAATGAAGAAAATGAGACTCAGAGAGTTAAATAATGTCAATGTGTAATGTCCTAAAAGTTAAAATGCATGACTCTCATACAGATATGAATTAGCTGTTAACAGCTAATTCTTTAAAGATCTAAAATCTTTAAAGATTTTTTATTTAAAAAACTCATCAATGAGAGAACCAGTAGGAGGATAAAGCTAGTTCAAAGAAGAAATCAAGAAACCACAGTGAATACGATCAATGAAACATAGAGTGTGCAAATAAGATTGAAAAATAGATACAAAACTGATAAATGTCCTGCAGAACTGTAGGACAGGGCTGCCATATTTAGGAATCTTTTCTACTAGACCAAAATTATTTTCTTTTCTTTAGATAAAAATTATTTGAGTATGTTGACCTTCTATAAATTTAAATTTGCTTCTCATAGTATGAGCTGCAATGGATAGCAATAGAAAGCCAAAAGAAGAGCTAATCCTTGTACAGGTCCATGGGGTGTAAGTACAGAAAACAGTTCCCTTCTTCTGTTCTGGGTTCTCTGGCTGGTCTAATTAAATTGGCATAAGACAGATTAATGGGAGAAAAACAAACTTAATTTCATAAGTACAAAGCTCCATAAAAATATGAGACTCATATATTTTTGGTCACTCAAAAAAGTGACCAAATTAGGTAGCTTTTATAACTTTTAACAAGAGAACAATAAATTTGTTAAGAATTGACGAGACAAAGGAGTTTAAGCTTGGGGTAGTAAATTAGTGAAGAAGTAACAAGGTTTGTTTATATAAAATTCTTACCTCTAAATTTCCTATATCTGGTGACCAGGATGCTTTCTACTCTCCTGGCCCAGGGAGGGTACTTTTCATATAGTATATTTATTTTCTGTTATCATCTGGGCAAAGGAGGGTCACAGTATCCTTCTTGCACAGTATCCTTCTGGCTGTTTCTTAAATACCTTTAATTCAGAATCATCAATACGGCAAAGTGGCATATTTTAGGGGGACATACTCTGTTCTAGATGGGTGATGCTCCAGGATGCACAATCATCTTTTCCCTTTATTTCCAGGTTTGTATATTTTATTAAAACAAAAACTTTTATTTAAAAATCCTTTAGTTAGTGGCAGATTTAAAACCATGTTCCTTCAGCTCCATAGGACCTTTTTAAGTTGTCTGACAGCTCACTGACAGAGGGTCACCGTGAACCTGGTGAGAGAGCCTGCTGCTGCTGTTCTTTCTGGGAGTGCATCTGACACGGGATTGTGCTGCTGGACGGCCCACAGCAAACGCTAGTGCCCATCTGGTAATTATTCACATGGGGGGGATTTATTTTTATATCCTTGTCTACAGAATCTATCGTGATGATTACATATGTAAAATTGTGTCTGGGTGCCTCCTCAGATGCTGCTTACTGTCATTCCCTAAATTCTCAGACTTCAGATATTACTTTGGATGCTAATTGAAAGTCCAGCTTCACTATTTACCAGCAATGTGACTGGGACCGAGTGTTTTAAACTCTCTAAATGTTATTTTTCTAATTTATAAATGAGATATGCGCCGTACCTTGGGGAGATTTGGTGAGGATTATGTAGAATGCATGTAAAAGCTTTGCACTCTGCCTGGAATACTTTTCACTCATTCCTATTGTTTCCTTCCTGTGATATGTCCCATGAGCGTACAACTTCTGGCCTTGCTTTGCCTTCTCACAGAGTACGCCCTAGAGCTGTGGGAAGATGTATATCTGAATGGTGACTTTGAAAGAACCTGGGCACACATGTACTAACCTCTTCTTTCTTTTTTCTTGTGAGCCTGCTGTCTGCAGGTGACTCATATTTTTATCTTAGAGGAGAAGGCCATTTGCCTGAGAATATAAACCAGCTTCTCTAGCAATCATTTCATTAATATTGATATTGATATTGATAAATAGTTATCAAAGGAAGTAAAATCTGGCCAAGAATGAGTGTTAGTCTCCCTTGAACCTCATAATTTCCTATAGAAAATTCTATAAAAGTTAACTTTTATTGTGTTTTATTTTTAATAGTTTATTTTTCTTACCTGAACTTTATTTCTAGGTAGGATAATATTATCAACCCCCTCTGTGTGTTATTGCAAACCTGCAAAAACATTTTGCATATAAATGTTCTGATCCCTAGCTAATATTTTGTCTTATAGCCAGCATTTGTGTTCCAAGTTTTGGTCTTGAGACTACAGTTTTTGTACATAGTATATGAGGCCCGTCCAGAAAAAGTCCAGCCATTGTCAATATAACAAAGGTGGTTTGCATGATATCATTGTAACCTGGCAGCCAAGGAGAGTGGACTGGAATGCACATGGGCGAACAATGACGACTTGAATGTATTAGTCAGTGGGGGTGGTAGACACCATTGAGTGAGCATGTGTACTGTGTGGCCATCACATTAAAAATTACTGAGTTAGTAGAGCAATGAATCTGCATGATATTTTGCAGTAAGCTTGAACACCCCTCCACGGAAACTATTTGGATGATTCAGAAAGCTGGAGCTATGGCAGCTTCATCACAATAATGTGCCTGCTCATGCTTCACATCTCATGCAATTTTTTGGTGAAACATCAAATCACTCAGGTGACTCAGCCCCCCTACAGCCCAGATTTGTCACCCTGTGACTTCTGGCTTTTCCTAAAACTAAAATCACCTTTGAAAGGGAAGAAATTTCAGACCATCTATGAGATTCAGGAAAATACAACGTGACAGCCGGTGGACTGGGAGAACAAGGTAGCTACTTTGAAAGGGACTCTGAGGCATCCTTGTCCTGTGTGCAATGTTTCTTGTATCTTCTTCAATAAATGTCTCTGTTTTTCATATTACATGGCTAGGCACCTTCTGGAAAGACCTTGTATAGGACCACTTAAACATAATAACTAAATGGTCATTTTGTATGAAAAATACTACCTTTTGGAAAGACATAAAAAGGCTAAATAAAACCTTTACTGCCTTTGAATAATTAGAATACCAATTGTCAGTCACTGCTTCGACTTTGTAAGAAATTTGAAAAGTACATTTGGACTCAGAGTTTTTTCCTGATGTCTAATATTAGTCAAGATGCATTTTACTAAATCAAGTATTCAAATTTAAAATCCTGTGCTAACAGAGATGTGAAAAACAAACTGTTCCTTACAGTACTAAAAAAGAGTATTGAAAAAATACTGGAAGAATTTTCATAAATCTAAAAAGACTTTTTCAGTAAAAGGCTTTAATCAAAATGCTGGATTTATCTTTATGGTAAACATCCATTAGAAAAAAATCAATGTCTTTAAAAAATATAAAGGTATCTTTCATTATGGAAAATATTAAGTCATTCATAGACAATTTTACTTCAGTGTTTTGCTGACTTCTAATTAAATCCAATTAGAATCAATTCATTTCATCACATGCAGTTTTTTTCTGTACCATCTTTATTTCAAAGTATTATTATGTAATTCTAAACTCTGGGCTATAAAAGTGTATATTATGGAAACCGTAAGACTGGTATTTACATTATTTTGGATGATAGAAAAGAGCAAGAAAAAAGGATTTTTTTTTTTTTTGCCTGAGCTGATGAGTGCTGAACTTGAAGAATGACCATGTCTTAATGGTCCTGTCAGTAATTCTATAGCTATGCCTTCGAAACAGGCACCATTTTCTTGCATTTCTGGAAAACTGTACTTTATGTTTGCTTTTTTTGACAGTGGTCTTGTTATAACTGGGTTGCTAATAACTCCCTAAAGCAAGGTAGTTTGCTGAGCAATACAGTTTGACAAATGCTTATTAGTAAAAGCTATATTCTCAACACTACTTGACTGAAATGTTCCATTGATTGTCATTAATTATCATGTTTATTCACAAACAAGTTTCTATGTTCACTTGTCACTTCAGCAATTTAGATATTGATTGGATCCATTTGGATGTGTAATACCCAAATTGAGGCTCTCTTGAAAACTTGTCAAAAGCTACAATAGATTATACTGACAGTCAACAGAACAGAACACAACAGAGTTATATTTAAGTAGTTAATCATTTCTGGAGAAGAAAATGCATGGATTTCCAAAAGGAATGAGACAGAATACAAGGCAGTAGCCAGTGGAAGGCATTAGGATGCATTCTTGAGATTTAAAATAGGCATACTGGTAGTTAGTTAATAACACATTTTTGTAAATTCACCTCACCTAAAACTTCGAAGAACAAAAAGTATACTTATATTTGTTAGACCTCAGGCATGTGTTGCAGACCTTGGCAGCATTAGCTTTTAATCAAGGCAAGAAGTATTTATCAAATGGCATTGCTCTCCACAGTGGCGAGATGGAAGAAGGAATGGATGAAAGTCACAAATCCCATGTCATATCCCAGACTCTGTCACTTAGCGATGTTCTTATTAGTATCTTGGGCAAGATAGTTAGTGAATTTCATCTCACTGTGAAACACTGACAGACCATGGCACACACACCAATGTGAGGTGAAATTTCTTAGATGCTAACTGTGTAAAAGAAGTTGTTTTAATAATCAAAGAAATATGGCTATTGTTTGGAGCCTTAATGTACTTATTTATCTGTAAGAAAAGACTGGATTAGATCAGTAACCATTTAACATAAATTCCTTGGCATATTAATAGGTGTATTGTCAACAATACTGTTTTGCAACAAATAAGACATCCAAGAATACTAATGGTACAATTTTATATGCAATTACTTTACAAATATAATGAAAGCAAGATTAAATTAAATCTATGATATCTCATTTACTCTATTTTGGGTACCTTTGAGGACTTGTTCACAAATTCCTGGTCCTGATGTGGCCACTAATTACAGGCTGTACTCTTTCCAAACCATGCTGTCCCCACTTACATCTACCATCAGAGAGGTGTCCTATCCTTGTTCACAGTGATGATCCAAGGCCAGCTGATAAACCGAGGAAGTCTAATTAGGTCCTTCCTTGAGGTTGCATATGAATTCCAAGAGAGAGAAAGCCACTTGCTGGTTGGGTTTCTCAACTGGGAGTGGCAACAGCTATTTTACATAGCAATTGGAAAAAGCCAAATGGGGAAAGGAAACCCATTTGGTACAAGGTGTGAAGATGAAGCAATTACTTTGAAGATGTTGTTTGAATTCTGCTTTATCGAAGGCTTAATCAACACTCACCAGTGAATTGTATGAACCAACGTATTTCCTTTGTGTATAAACATGTTTGACTCTGTATTTTTTATTTACAGTTAAAGTGAATTCAGCAAGCTCTGCATGATGAAGGTCAGTTGCACTTTCAAAGGGACTGGTTTTCAAACTAACTTGACCTTTATGCAGGGATATTGCTTATTAAAATTTGTTTATTATGAGTAATAATGCTTAGTTATCCATTTGTTTTTATATGCACTGCTCAGCATACACTGAGATTGGCATACAGTCATTATTCCATAAAGTTTTGTTGAACAAATTAATTGCATGGATCTGAATGTTTAAGTAGGAAAAAGTTACAGCTATGATGAGGGTATGAGGTGGTGTGATTCCCTTAATTAGAAAAAAAATCAGGATGTGTCCAAAGCATAACTTTAGCCATCATTTTCCAACATGCAATTTCAGGATTGCTAATTAATCTGGAAGTAATAGGTGTTTTTCCAAAACAAATGATGCACGCATATTACCTAGTATAGTATCCTGCATGTAGTAAATGATCAGAATATAATTTCTATGCTTGAGCTCCTAGTGGCAGATTTATCTTGAATTGCTTTCTTGAGAGTAAAAAGAGATCAATGGTTAGACTTGTTTTGTCCCATACTGTTTGGTTTGCACCATTCCTGAATTCTTCATTAATTCCAATGTAGAATGTTTTTCCTTAATCTACTCTCTTTCTGACTTCCTAAATAGTGCTGTGCTGTTCAAAGTGCTGGACCCCAACTGTTACCATCCATCACCATTAGTGCACTTACTTCTTCCTTCATCAGAGAAAATGCCAGTGGGACTAAGCAAGGTGTGAAGTGATGTAGTTGATTATTCTTAACTGGAGCTTCTTGTCAAAGACCAGTAACAAGTGATTGGTGGACTATACTTAAAGCAGCACAGATTTATGGAATTATATCACGGTATTATCAAGAATGACTTGGAGTAGCCTGAACCTGAGGCAAAGATCCTTTGAGATGTCTACACTGCAGAGCTCCTTCTCAGTGCCCATGACCTCCCAGAGACTACCCGTACAGAAAGTATTGTGGTGGGTGTTAAATTGCCATCTCCAAGCTGCAGGTCACAATGGCCAGGATATGGTGTCCTAAGTACATTTGTCATCCTTTTATTTCCTGATGTGATTTTGATGTGATGTTAGTTCCACATGTACATCATGGTTTCACCATGAGTCATCTCTCAGCCACATCCAACACAAATTATGTTATCTCAATTTCTCTCAAAAGAGCTTGTTCATTCTTATGGAATTTTTTTTTTTTACTGTATATTGAAGTTGGATTCATAAATGCCGTTTATTCAACTTCCTTTGTTCAACATGGATTAATTTTTCCAGAGACAACATTGTTAAGTGAGTCTTCTCTTCCCTGAGCAAGATCTTGAGAAATAAATGTTTTTGTGTCTTTCATAGCCCTTGCAGTAGACAAGTGATCATTTCTTTGAAAGACAAAAGATCTTCTTCAGCTAGACTAAGAGTAAATGCCCATGTGGTCTTAGACCTCTGTGCTTAGGAGGAAGTTCTAAATTAAAATCAATAAGTTGTTTTTCATCACATTAGTAGTTTTGTCCTGTACACAATGCCCATATGCAGTTTAGATGTGATTTCTCAATCCTTTCTATCTGTTACTCCTTTCCCACATTCAGTCTTTCAACTCTCTTACTATCCATTGATGTGCTGAATTTCCATTATTTGTCCATTTATTTTACACTGATGTAAAGGTAGTTATTCACTTGTAATTCTTTCAGATAGTGGAAATGTATATAAAGTGTTATGAAACACTAAAGGAGAAAAACAGCCTTACAGTACTGATTTTTTTATATATTCCAAATTTTAAAAAGTGCCATGTCCAAGAAAAAATATTTTCTTAGATAAGAAGTAATAAGAGTTATGATCATTTATTAAGTGGATTCTCTATACCACTTCCATGCTGAGCATGGGGCTGATATCTAAAACTTGATATTCACAATAGCCCTATGTGGGTTTTATTATTCTCATTTTACAGATAATACTGAGATTCAGAGGTTAAATAACTTGCATAGGTTTACTCAGCTTAAGTACAAGGCAAACCTGGGGCTTTAGCTCATATTAACCTGCACTATCTGTAAATGACATCAAATGACAAATGCATTTCCTTAGCCATGTTTATAAATGGGACATTCTCTAATTTGTTCTGAATTTACAACCAGGTATTTCCTGAAGAAGCCTGCATTTAGGAAGTATTGTGAGGGTGGGTTTCTATATGTGTCTCATCAGAATGATTTAATGTTTCAAACCATTCCTGTGGACTTAAGGTAGAAATCTTAATGTACAATTAAATCATTGTATTAGAGAAAACTGGAACAAATCTGTATTCAATCCAAAAAATATTCATTAAATAGCATGCTTCATTATTTTTTTAGTAGCATAATTGGAAAATAATCAATATGTTGCCTTGGTGGGATTTTTCATAACTGGATGATTTCTAAAATACAGCTTTATAAGAATTTACACTTTTCCTATAACTACTGCTTAGCTATTCACAATTATTACCAGCTTTGAGATGGTGGAAGGATTTCAGGATAGAAGTCTGCTATTAAGAATATACAGGGATTTCTTTTCCTCATCTTCCTTCTAGGCCTTGGTGCCATATTGAGAACTTATAATTAGGTCCTAACATCAAGCCTGCCAAGAATTTATTTTCAATTTCTGTGCTTCCCTATCTCAGCTGTTTTAAATTACATATATCCAAGCTGTAGGAAATGTGTTACCCTAAATGTTCCAGGGATTGATTTTTCTGAATATTTCCAACCATTTGTTTAGGCATCATAAAAGGTAACTGAAATCAATGAGAGCACTTAACTTGGAGAATCTCATCAGTGGCTGTGGGTATTCATCAGGATTTATTAAAAGTTAGCACTATGCCGCGCATGGTTAGTATTCACTTCACCAAATCCTCACAACAATTCTACAATTTAGGTACTAATGACCTCTTTTAGGGATGAAAAGTATGACCTAGGGCTGTTAAACATAAATTATTAGTTATTCTACTTTAAGATTTGGTTTGACTACTAATCAAGCTTTTAAGCACTAGAGTATGCTTGTGCAAAATAATTTAAGGCTTCTTGTTTATCATTTTTTCTTTTATTTCTAGAGGTAATTAGTATTACCTCTGTTTCATGAGCGTAGAACCTCAGATTTTGCAAGATTATGTGACCTGCTCAAGATTAAGTATCTGAGGCATGACAAAGTTGTAGCACTTATTTTCTGCTTTTAAAATACTTGTATATGATATAGTGACTTGTTGATTATTAGATTCCTTACAGAAGAAATTAGTCTGTATTTGAAAACCATCATAAGGATAAGGTGCAACACACATACCTGAATTATATATATATATATATCAGTCTATGAAATTAACACACATACATACCAATAGAGTGATCCAGTAGCACAAGCAGCCATTAAGATATTGAAAATTAAGCAAGTTTTATTTTCTTTGTGTTAGAAATACAGGGTAAATCTAGCACAATTAGTTTATTTTGAAAACCTAGTGAGTTTGCTTATTTCCCTACAAGGAGACATAGATCTTATGGATTTGATTTCCTGGTGGGGTCAAGTTGATGTGCAAACACAGTTCTCTGTGCAACAACAACCTCCTTTTTCAGCATCTAATACTGGCCTCTCCCGAGGGTATTTGGGAGTTCCTTGGATTTGGGCAATAAGAATACATAACTGCCTGGTGACTAGAGGAATGTGGACTGGGTGTAAAGTCCAGAATACAGGGGCTTTGGGAGCCCCTGTCTGCATCCACAAATGGTCACTGGTTCTCTCTATCATTCTCCCTTCTTCTCCTTACTTTTTTTTTTATCTTATATCCTCTCTTTGTTCATTCCTACAAAGGAGAACAATAACATAAAAAGAGAATGTGTAAAGAAAAAACAACACATGTTTTTTAGGAACTGAAGGAACTGTTTTTGTTTTTTTTTACCTCTTGCTAAATTTTTTCCAATCATTACATTATACTGAAACTATTTGCAATTTTCTACTTCATTGCCTATAATTTTTTCTCAATTCTCTCCCTCCTGCCCACAATAAAGGACATCCTGAAACATATCAAAATGTGAGGATGTTACTTAGTGTTCCTTTTCAGTCCTCAGTTGTTTCCTTTCCTCTTCATGCTAATAAATGAAAGCCAGCCACCGAAATTGCTTTGTACTTCATCAATTGTCAGGATTCTGTCATCTATAACTGAAAACATTTACAATGGTTTAAACATTAATACGATGTACTGTTCTGTGGTACATGTGCAGAGGAAGAGCAAACTGGATGTGCAGGACCATCAGGGAACATGCTCCATTTTTCTTTGCTTTCTTCAGTTCTTTTCTTTTTCATAAATTAGTTTTGACTTTATCATGACTTCTTTCATGTGTCAAGAAGATTACTAGTGGCAGCTGAGGCATTTGTACATTCCATCTGTACTTCTGCATTTGTATGTCCCACCTGTGATTCTATAGTTCTAGCTACATGCATATACATGAGTATATGAGTAGACACTGTGGATATAGATATAATTAGACCATAGATTATAGAGACATAAGTGCATAGATGATAGATAAATGATAGACAGATGATAGATAGATAGGTAGATAGATAAATGATAGATTTCTGTTGTTGTCACATCTGTATATCCAATATCTACCCTAGGGTATCACACAGACTGAGCCTCAATACATTCTTAATGCATGTATGTACAAAGAGGGTTACATTAGACTCTTAGTCATAGAGGGCTATTTTTCACTTCCTGCTCTCTAAAAGAAATTTGACCCCAAACTGTGTGTCAGTGCCTTTCCAAATTAGCAAAACATACGTGGTCTTGATGATTCAGACTTTGTCTTTCCACACACCAGTTTTAAAGAGCTCATCAATCTACTACACTGCGTGTGTATGTATGTGTTAGGGGCAAACAGAGAGTATATTACTTAGTATTGACTTTGAACAATCTTATATTGGAAAGGCCACACAAGACATGGATCTTTTACAACTTCTCTAGAAGTGAATATTGACTCTTTATGAGATTATCCCTAACAAAAACAATTTACCAGCTCCTGTATCTTTGAGAAAATCTGAATATTGGAAAGTTCTTCCAGATATTGAGTGCAAAACTATCTTGCTGTAACTACCCATTTATACTGCCTTTATACTGATTCATTACTTCTCTGTAGTAGAAAGAGACAAATGCTAATTGAAGCGTTATTACCACTACTGTATAGCAGAAGTTTCTACCTTTGGATTTCCATTAAAGCATCTATGCAATATTTTGTAAACCTGCAAGGATGATTTCTAGGGGACAGGACATTTAAAAACAAATATTCTAAAACAAAAATTGCCTCCAAATGCTCTACCACAGGGACTTCCATTATTTTATTTTGAAGAAATACTTTTTACTCCACTTTCATTCCTCTTCTTTCTGGGTGAGATTTAATGAGACCTCGATGGCCTGCATGTAATAGCAATTCCAAACTTTCCTCAGAAGAAGAAAATCTGTAACTTGTGCCCTAAATTTCTGGCTGATGTAGTGGGGAGATTGTTATTTCTGTCTCTGTGTGTCTGGCTTCCAACAGGGTGGGGGTTCTGGCAGGGAGGCTGCAGTCAGAACCTTGTAACGGAGGCACAAGACAAACACGATTAATGACATTTGCTGCACACTCGTGGACTGTAAGAGGAGCTTCATAAACATTTATTTCTCCAAACATAAGAGAATCATAAAGTGTCTGCTCACTAAACTGAACAGCACTAATCTAATTTCATTACTTGCCATGGAACTATGGGGCTAAGAGGCTATTAAGGTTGTCCAAGCATGATAATTTCTCATGATAAATAGCCAGAAAAAAGGGAGTGCTGCTCAGGGACCTGAGAATGGGAGACAAGGGCCACCACAATCATGGGGCTGTCATAACCTGCATGCAGCTGTCTTAGATTAACTCATCCACTACCTCTAGCATTATTGAAGGGTTCCACAGAAGAACTCCAAAGGCTTGCACTTGCTTCAGAGCCTCATTTATTTTTATTAAGAGCAGATGGAGGCGGAAGTCCGCTGAGCACTTTATTAGTGTACTATCGTTCACTGAACAGCAGCCAGTAGAGCAGAGAATAGAGATTCTGTACATCTGTTCATTTGCCTCTCCCTCCAGTCTCCCATGGCAGGCAGAGCAAGAAATCGCATCTTCAGTGTCCATGAACACAATTAAAGGTCTGACATGTTTTGTAGTATTGTACTTTCATATAGACTGCACTGCCATTGACAGTCATTTCTGCCACATCTAAATGCATTTAGCATATATATATATCATTGTTTTGTACAGATACTCTTAATTTATCACCTGTAGCTAAGTGCATATCTCAAAAAAACATTTCTTTTGCTTTTATTTTATGTTCTGTATATATTTCAAGCAGGTACTTTTGATCCTTGGACATTTTATAGGCTTGGTAGGCTGTGTTTATTCAGCTGAATATAAAGTTAGGTGGATAGAATATATTTTTCATCTTCAGCAGATTTTCTTCATATTTTTCAGTGTGTTTTTGTGATCAAATACATATACATTTGTCTAAGGATAATTATAAAGTTCATTTAAACAGTTAATTTTTTTCCAGGGAAGAAATTCTCTTATTTTTACATAATTAATTCCTGGGCTACCCAATGTAAAATATTTTCAGTGCCCAAAAAACAATATTAACATTGGGAGCTGTGTTTCTGAACAAAGACTCAACATCAAATATCTTATAAACCAGTCAAAAATATATCTGAAAAAGCCATAAAATATAAGGTTATTTGATCACCTAGGACAATTAAATTATATTTTGATGTTTAAATATAAGCGCAAACATGTTACAAAGGTATATGTTGTACAATAGTGTGTACAGCTTATAAAAACCTGGCTTCTCTATTTCATAATGAATATGTCAACACATTGCTTCTCACTTTGATGAGTAGCAATGGAAACTCATGCTCTGAAATGATTTTCTTGCTGTGCTAACCCTTCTGTGCTTAAGTGAGTAAAATAGTGTAGGGTTGGGTTCGTTGTTGTTATTGTTATTGTTGTTTTGGCCTCAGGCATAATCCTTATTCATTTAAAATCCTGGATGGATTAATGACCTTTCTGATCTAATCACAATCAGCCTTGACATCAAGGAGGAATTCCATATTCTCCTTCAGGTGGCCATAAATACTAACTGGTTATCAATTAATCTTAAAAATTCTCATTGAGAATGTTGGGAGCAGGGAAGAGTATAAATTTTACATGAGTTATGAAAAATGTACTCAGGTAGGCCTTAGGCTATGAAATGGTTTTTGGAAGGTAATTTCTTTACCTGGTAATGCCTTTTTCAAGTTTAAAAAGTAAAGAGTTTCGCTTTACAAAATAACTGATAATGTACTGCAAGCCAGCCAGTCTTCCAGGAGTCTGACATTCTACCTTGAATTTTGAGAGTTCAACCACCGGGAGATAGGTATCATACTATATACAATAAAGGACTGAAGGACTGTCAAAATTATGTAATTTGGATGCTTAGTTTCTGGTGTTTATACTCACTTGGATGAAACAATGAACGTGTGCCATGAGAAAGGGAAATCATGCCCAGCACTATAATCCTAGCAACATACCACTTTCAATATTAGTATCGTCCCAGTGTGTTATAAATCAGAACTGATCCTATGAACCACTAAATTTCATCACTGATATTTATTGAGCTCTTACAATGTTTCAAGGAAATATACGTGTGTTTGTGTGTGTATGTGTGCAACATATAGTATGTGCATGTATGTATACTATGGGTACTAATCACCAACCTTAAGTCCCTGGGTGTCCACCCAAGAATAAACAGGCATATAGGTGTGGTAAAATTATATGTGAACAAAAATAGAAAAAAGTAAAATGGTGCTAAAATGGTGCTCTTTGAAAATATAAAAATTTGCACTTGTGACCTATTGCCTGAAATGGTTAAAACTAGACTTATGCTTCTGACCTGTCTACTTAGTGCATCATAAAGCTTTAGGAGGCTTTTTGAGAAATGGAGCTTAGAATTCTCAGTGGTGAAACTGTCTGTGGATTATCACTTTCAGTGGTGACATCCCTTCCTGTATCATCTTCATGAGCTACCAATAAAGGGACTAATATACCAAGGACTGTTTTCTGGGAGAGCACTGACTCTGTGCAGAAGAAAGTATTAATAAACTTCCCAGAGGAGAAGCTGAGAGAGTCAGGGAACCAGAGGGTGTTCTAACTTTCCTGTGTGAGACAAAACGATCTGCTCTTGGCTTTACCTCCAAGATGGAGGAAGAGCAAGAAAGGCAGGGCAAGGGGATGGGGCTAGAAACTCGGAGCAGTTGGTGGACTCTAAATTCAATTCTAAAGCAACTGAAGTGATTATGAGTTTATGATGAGTGAGGGGTGTAGTCCAAAATAAAGTCTAAGAACTAAGGAGGTGCATGCAGATACTATTGCCAAAAAAAAAAAAAAGATAAAAGTGCTAAGGAAATTAGCACTGAGACTTTGAGGCCAAATGAAACTGGATATGCACCTGGAGCCCTTCTGTGCTAATCAATTAGTAGAGTGTTGGTAATCTACTGTTTCTCTTTTCCTACTCCAAAGATGCTTTCCTCATGGTGATCCATCTTTCATAAGGGCAAAATCATCCATATACTTGCCAACACTAGAAACCTTGCCCCTTTCTCCTCCCTGATGGATTTATTTAGTCCTCTTACACCAGCCTGCCACCACCACATTCTCTGAATGTGTCCCCTCCTCTCATCTTATCACTAATCCTAGCTCCCATTTTTACCAGAAAGGGACTGAGACTGAGGCAAGTCTGTCCCAGCATGGTTTGGAATGAGTGTGTTCTTGACTTCATGCAAGAAAGATTTCATGACACAAGTCTAAGTGATTCTGAGAGAAGTTTATTAAAGCTGGGGCCAGAAACAAAGGAAGAGCTAAAGATTATAGAGAAGACTATAGCAACAGGAGTGAACCTAGATGGAGCTGCCTTGGCCCTCTGAAAATGTGAGGAAAAGTTGAGTCAAGGCAAGGATACCTTGGCCCTTCAGAGACAGAAGGAGTGAGCCAGCTGGGCTGTGTGGACTCAAGTTGCAGAGACTAAAGGAGGACCCTTGGAGACAAGTTCACGGGGGAGCCTGCCACAAGCTGCTGCTGCCCACTGCTTCCTGGATTGCAAGTCTTCTGGAATCCTTTAGATCTTAAGAGAAAGAAAGCAAAGATACGTGCCTGAGGAAAGAAGAAGAGGAAAGCCATGGGTGTGTGCTCAAGGGAGAGCACACACTGACATCCTTTACCTTGAAGGTTTTTATCTGTTTTCTAAGGGCAGGAATTTCAGGGGAGGTGTCAGGGGAGGCTTTCAATAGATATTAATCATCTTTCCAGGTGTGTCCTATATATGCTGATTTATATGTCCTTTATACAATCAGCATATGAGGAGATTAGGGCCATTCTCTTGTTCATTTCACTTTCAAAGAATGTTACTGGTGAGTGATGGGGACT
Organism: Tonatia bakeri; assembly: GCA_004024845.1. Lineage (NCBI taxonomy): Eukaryota > Metazoa > Chordata > Mammalia > Chiroptera > Phyllostomidae > Tonatia > Tonatia bakeri. The sequence goes on along the minus strand of PVIA01013488.1, from coordinate 3,689 downwards.
AAGGTGGGTCTGCCCTGGCAGAATCTGGAATATGTAAAACATTTGTTTCTAGGTGTCCTTGGTTAGGGAAGATAAGACCTTATTATTTATTAGCTCATTTAGCTATCTATCTCAGTTTCTCCCCTCCCCATGCTAAGGAATTTTCCTAGCTTCTTACTAACTTGCCTCACTATCAGCTTTTTTCTGAAGCATGCAGCAAGCTTGTCTTTCCTTCCTAATTTCTTCTCTTTCTTCATTCCTTCTGAAGGTTGCCCTTCTATATAAAACACAGATCTGGGCATGTCTCTTTTCTTCTTAAAAATTTTTCCATAGGTCCCCATGGCCCTCAGGAACTCTATTAAAAGACACTGAATATTCCTCCCAAACTGTACCCAGTGCACCCTCTGCCCTCAAGTTTTGCTATTTTACTTCTCAAACTCCCCATCCTGGCCAAACAGGAGGTTTTGCTATGCCCTCTAAAGGTCCTGTCTCCCTGATTCTCTTCTGAACTTCTTGCTCAGAATTCCCTTTATCCTATCTCTACAGGCCTATATGCCACTCCTCCTTCAAAGTCTGGCTCAAATTCCATCTCATCCACCTGGCAGGCTGTAACCTATCCTTTCTTTGAACTTCAATTATGATTCATACTGAACATTTTTCAATACTTCAAGGTATAAGATATACATGTTGGCCTAATGCCTTTTTCAGCACTTCTTCCATCCCACCTTTCCATTTTCTCTTGAATTGGTCACTCCTTCCTTTGTGTTAACATAACACTTCATGTACCCCTCTATGGTAGCCTTTTAATACTTTGCAGTATAATTTGTTGTCTTTGTGGTAATTGTATCAGACAACAAATTATTTCTCCTTGAATGTAAGTTCTTGGGCTTATTTTTGCTCATAACTCCAAAGCCTATCACAGTCCTTGGCACATTGCAAACACTATTGTTTCATAAATGCATTGAATACATAAAGAAATGAATGGGCAGGTGTCAGAAAAGGAGGGAGAGAGGAGGGAATTAAAACAGAAGTGCCATTCTTTATTTTTCAAATTGCCAGACTATATCTCCACGTTTTAAGTGCCAAAATTGTAGAAATTTTTCCTTGTTTCTTTGTAGGTTTAAGAAAGGTAGATTTTCTGTTGTTTGATATGCTTACCAGTTACTAACTTTGAGACAAAGCTGTGACAAACTACAGTTAACCAGGGAATTCTAATGGCAAATCATCTCTGAAATTCTGCTCTTCCAGTAATTTTTAACAACTTTGAAAATGGGTGAAATTTGCTATGCAATTTTTATTAACTTTCTATCTTGTCAAATCCCCCAGCATGAAACATAAAAAACAGTAAAAGTTCAATAAATGATTGATTAGTTGTCATTAGAATGGAATCTATTCTACTGATGTTGGGTAGGATGAGGTTTCACATAATTTTCTGGTCATTTTTAGGACTTTTACCATGTAATGCCAGCCTGTAGAAAGAAATGTCTTCAAAACACCACATATATACCATAATCTGTGTTTTGTAGACTTGTAGCAAAGTTGTAAGCAGCCTATCACCAGGAAAAGCTATTTGAGTTTATTTGGATTCAAATGCAAGGAACAATCAAAAGACCTCTTTCAGCAAGGATAACCTATTGACATGTGTGAAAGGATGATAAATCAGTTTTAAAAGACCCATGACTATTTCTCCTGTGAAGAATTTTAAATGATAAAAGCTGAGAAAGAACTAATGTGGCCATTTTTGTTCAAGTGTCATTGTCATTAACATGCAGAATATAGAAAACATCATGTAAATTTATTAACTGAACTGTGCAATAAAAATGAGCAAGCCAGAGGGAACACATGTCCATATCCATAATTTATTTAGTTTATGTGGTATTCAGGGGTTGTAGTTTGAAGTATTTCTGTTACTTGTGATCTGTAATGCTTGAGAAGCCTGTTACTTAATTTATTTAATTTTCACCATTTAATCTGCAGTTGGTATTTGTTCTTTGATTCAACAAAGATTTACTGAGTGTCATAGATATTAGTCATGTTTTTTAAAATTTTTATTCTTTTTTATTCTATTACAGTTGCCCCAATTTTTCCCCCTTTGCCTTCCTCCACCCAGCCCATCCTCTGCCCCCACAATCTATCCCCACATGGTTGTCCATGTCCATGGGTTATTCATGCATGTTCTTTGCCTAGTCCCTTCCCCTTCTTTCCACTGTTGTCTCCCTTCTGCTCTCCCTGCTGGCTGTTGCCAGTCTGTTCCATGTTTCCATGTCTCTGGTTCTATTTTGCACATAAGGATAATTTGTTCATTAGATTCCTCAGTGAGATCATATGATATTTGCCTTTCACTGACTGGTTTATTTTACCTAGCCTAATATTCTCCAATTCCATCCATGCTGTTGCAAAAGGTAGGAGCTCCTTCTTTCTTTCCGCTGTGTAGTATTCCATTGTATAAATTTACCACAGTTTTTTGATCCATTCCTTTACTGATGGTCACTTAGGCTGTTTCCAGCACTTGGCTACTGTAAGTTGTGCTGCTATGAACATAGGGGTACATAAGTTACCATTTTTTATTTAGAGTCTCATCAAAATATATGACATTGCATTATATTAATAAGTGACCCATTTAAGTATGTGTTTAATTAGGATATTTATTAATTGGAATTTTTTAATTACAAAATACAAAAACCTAACTCAAATGAAAATGAGAATTTATTGAGTAATATAACTAGATAGTTCAAAAAAGAACTCTCATTTAGGCAATGTCATATCCAGGATCTGTGTCACCTTTAGCTCTTGTCGGCCTTTCATTCTGTTGGCTCTATTTCCACAAGAGCTCTCTAGACATATATTCCAACTCCAGGAAAAAGAGAACAAATTTCCCCTAAACTTCTAACAAATCTCATGTAATAAATGCTGATCAGACCTTTCTTGGGGTGTATATAATTTTCTAAGATTACTACAAAATTCCAGAGGGTGCAATAGTCTGATGGATTACATATCTAAGCCTCCAACCCACACTATATTCAGCCCCATCTAAACCACATGGGCTGAGAGTGGGAGAGGGTTGATTCCATAAAAGAATGCTGAGTGAAAGGGGAAAAACTATACTATATAGGTAGATAGTGTGGATGAAAAAGGGGCCACATACTAAACCTGAGAAGCTCAGGGAAGGTTACAAACTGTGAGATCAAAAGTAACCACATAAGATGGTCTACAATTAAAACTTTCTAACTAAAAGTGAGTCATGGCAGATAGTCATGTCCTAGGCACCCATCTTCCCTGACAAAGGTCAATCTTTTTTTTAATCCTCATTCGAGGACATTTTTCCCATTGTTTTTAGAGAGAGAGGAAAGGGAGATATGGGGAGAGAGAGAGAAACATCCATGTGAGAGAGAAACATCCATTGGCTGCCTCCCACACATACCTCAACCAGGGATGGAACCTGCCACCTTTTTGTGTACTGGAGGATGCTCCAACTAACTGAGCCACCCACGCCAGGGCACAAAGGTCACTCTTGTTGTATTCAGAGAGCGAGACACCAAATGCTGGAGACTTTCTGGGTTCCAAAGATGTTATATATTGGCCACGGTTTTACCTGACAGGGGCGAACTCTCAGAGTGTCCTAGGACACTACACCCGTCAGGGCTTCCAAGTGAGAGCCGCACCTAACGCTTACAGCCTAGCCCTTTTATTTGCAAGCAGCAAGCAAACTT
>PVIA01013487.1:0-31964 GCA_004024845.1 Tonatia bakeri | reverse complement strand
ATTATTTATTTTATTATTTTAACTTTATAGATAAAATACATTTTTTCAAAACAATTATTATATAGTGGGCTTTGTAGCTGTACTTACTGAGGAAACTTTTTTCCTAAGAATATATTTAAAAATAAAGTGGCAATTACTAAATATAATAATTGCCATTATCGCTTCAAAATATTTCTACTTCCAACAATAACATTTTACATTTAAAACCAATTATTATATTATCATACATATAAAATACTCAGAATTATTAGTTAATGTGAAAGGAAATTATTGTTAATATACTCAGGTCTAAAATCCTTGACAGTTATGCCTTTTCCTTGAACTTACTTTTTACCAAGTTCCATTTTTTCAATCAACAGTGATTTACCTGCAGAATTTTTCCTTTGTTTTATTGTAGAAAAGGTAAAATTTTAATATGATATGGCTGAAATCTTAGCTAAACATAAGACAGAGCTAATACATTGTAATCAGGGCAGAAAATTATACTTGCTTTATTCTTACAGCATTGCTTTTTAAATTTCTCAGCACTCCCTGACAAAGACCAGGTTACATTTCCTTTGTATCTTCCCACAATGTATATTGTGAAATAACTACTTCTGACAGTAATGTTTTGAAGTTTATTATTCATAATTGCTCCTTTAGTCTTTTGAAGAGCCAAGGACTCTTAATAGCTCTCAATTTTGAGATAACTATGGAAAATAAGCAGATTCCATTCAGGGCAGGAAACCCAAGTCTGAATGATTCGAACTGCAGAGGAATTGGGCTGAAGTTTAGTGGCTGAATTTATAAAAATAAATAAATTCCAAATAGTAGTACATGGAGAATGGAAATAAAAAATGGCTTCTAAAAATCTGGTTAGTCACTAGATTCATCATGTATATTTATGTTCAAGGAGGGGCACACTGAACAACAGAAGCAAATGCTCAAGGTCAGAGGGACGGGAAGATAGAATCATGTCATGCTATAAATGAATAGGTCCCTGGAGGAGAACTGATTTAGAACTTCTTACCATGACTACATAAAGTCAATAAACACTAAAGATTGCTTATGTACTGTATGTATGCTGAGCTGCAATTTTCATCAGAAAACATTCATAGATTTACTAAAATATTAAAGGGGATTCTGATGTAACCAAAGTTAAGAAATCTGAGCTACAAAGAAGCTAAATGATTTGACCAAGTCACAACATAAAAAATTCCTTTAAACCATGTAAAAAACACAAGTTCCTTTCCCTCTCCAGTTTGTGGCAATAGTTTTCTCCCTTCCACCAGACTTGTGTGTCTGTAAATCATCCTACGCATCACTGTCAGGCTCATCATAATATTGTACCTCCTGATGCTATTGTTCTCCAACTAAAATTATCACCGTGTCACTGATACCTTGTGAACACCGACTAAATTGCTTCTTCTGGCACAGAAACCTTCCCATAGCTTGATTCCACATTCAAATCCAGCCTTATCTCTTAACACACGTATATATTCCTCATCATCTGACTTCAATTTTGTGTTATACCTTAAATATGAATTTTATTTCTCAAAGGGCTTTTGTTCATCCTGTTTCCTCCAGATGAGTAGTCTGCCTCCCTGCTTTTCTCTGCCCTCTCTCCACAAGCTCCTCCAGTGCGGTGACCCCGCCAGGCACACACGTGCGCACCCTCAGGCATGCTCATCTCCCACCAAAACACATTTTTCAAGAACTAAGTCCAATAAAGCCTCTTTGCATATACTGAAATAGAGAAGTAAACCTCCACATTTTTGAACTCCTATGCTGTCCAGTTTCTATTCTTTTAGGGTATATCTCACATAATATTTATGATGAACTACCTTTTTAATGGCTAAAAACTCAGATTTAGAAGATATAGTGCGGTTCTTAAATTCTTACTCCATCGCTTATCAGCTTTACAACTTGAAATATTATATTTAAAATGTCTCAATTTTTCATCCATAAAACTGGTAAAATAGGAGAGTTGCTTGAATACTAAGTTAAATAATGTTCATGAAGTCTTACATCATTAGTATTTTGTATGCATTCAGTGTTAAGTATAATAGCTACCAAAAACTTCATAAAAATTATAATATCATATTTACTATCATTATATAATTGTGTTGTGAGTTCTTTCATACTCCATGAGTTAAACAATTAGACATTTCACTTTCATATTCCAAACATATTTCTTAGAGTCACAGCTCAATATGTATTTACAGAATCAATGAACAACTATATTAGTGTTTCTGAAAATGTATAAATTAGAAAGTTCTAAAATAAGTACACAGATGAAAATACTAATAAGTAATTATGCATTTTGATAAGTAGAAAATTACATTTGGCAAGCTCCAACAGCATCTCCAGTTTGCTCTCACACTTGCTTATATCCCAAAGGTATTAGAAGTAAAAATTCATTAGGTAATGCAGTTATGACTGAACGATGGGATACTCAGGAGAGATGAGATTACATTGGTCAGAAAGATTTTTGAAGATTTTACAAAGGAATATTATGATAACTTTACCTTTTGGTATAGACTACTCTGATGAGAGGAATAGTTTGTTAATAAGCTTAATATCGATAGTAAGTAAAGAATTACAGGATCCCATGAAAACTGAAGAGAAACAAGGATATAAATCTAAAGGCATTGTAAGGGTATACCCTTTGTCTTTAGGCTTTGTTTCTTTATCTTTTATAGTAAGAATAAACTCGTCTTTGAAGTGTATACTAAATAAATAGTATATTAATAATAACACATAGCACAAAAAGTTAGAATACCATGTTTCCTAAAACTGACTTGAAAACTTGGTTTAACATTTGAATTTTATAGAATATCACCTGTTGCAAAATTATGTTCATATGTGTGTGATATCCTTAAATTATTTGCTCCTAGAAGCCACGGCTGTCTTCACTATTCCTGGAACACAGTTTTTCTATCAAGCCTCTTACATTCAGTCACACAATCACTCATTTATTCACTCATTTTTCATTGATTCTTCTATTGTGATTTGTCCCATGCAAGGCTGTAGTTTAGTATTAATAGAAATGTATTGAATAAGATTTATCTCTTACCTAAAATAATTTAGTAGGAAACAGAGCACTTGCATTACTGAATATCAAGTTTGCAGGTAATGATGATCGAGAGTATGAACAGCTTGGTATGCAAGTTCTAGGGATAAAACATTTTTTTTTTCTACTGGGGAACATCAATGAAAATCTAGAGGACTGGATATCATAACCTAAACTTTAAATTATGGGTAAAATTTGTACCTGCATAGATTAGGGAAAAGTGATTCAAATTAAAACAGAATGACATACAAGAAAATACAGAACACTTATTTGTTCATCTGCACAGCCATTAAACATTACTTAGCATAACCCTGGTCGTGGAAATCAATAGCTCAACCAGTGTATTTAGTGTAATTCCTCAGATAATTCATGGACTTTTCCTGCTGTGATTGTGATCTGAGGACAAGTTTTCTCTCCCTAGAGGCACTTTGATTTCTGAGTCTACTCCTTCCTGCTTAGGGAATAGGAGTCTGGGGCTGGAGCTTTGTTGTCCAAGGAACTTCCTCGACAGTGGAAATGCCTGCATCTATACACTGTTGCACGTACAAGCCGCTGTGACTATTGAGCACTTGAAATGTAGTTGGTGTAACCAAGGAATGGTAATTTCAATGTTGACTAAGTAAATTAAATAGCCACATGCGGCTCGTGACTATAGTGTTACATAACATAGATCATAGACTCACCTTTTTAGGAAAAATAAATTGCAGATGAATTTGGATCCACAAAAGGATCTCCTTTGAGCAAAATACAGTATGCCACAATATTTCCTGTGAGATCCTATTACATCCCTTCTCTGACAAAACCAATAGTTTTACCCAGTTTAGTTACTGCCTGTACACTATTGTTAATTAGGGCATGAACAAAAGAAACTAATAAATTATATCTGCATGAATCTCTGAAGACTTCTCTAGGAAGTGACTTTTGAACCTACTCTTAAAGGAAAGGAAGTTCACCTGGGGTTGAGAGCCGAGGGTGAGTGGGGAAGGAGAAAGAGTTTTCTGCAAAGACTAGACAAAGTGTGGCATGACCAGGGAGTGCCTGATTCAGTATAATTGGCAAACAGGGCGCCTTTTGTGAAGAGCATGATGGGAGAAAAAAAGATGAAAAAAAGATAATAGTATATACTTTTAAATACTAAGTATTGATTTTGATACAATTACATTCATTCCCCACAGAAAATGGAAGTTCCATCACTTAGATGTAAGATTTTATATTCTTTTCTCTTTTACAAATATCCTTTATGTTTTAATCATTACATAAAACAAACAAAATTACAACATTGTTAACTAAATGTATTACTTGGACAAGATTGAGATTTAGGAAATGTATTTCCATGATGTCACCCATGGTTTATAATTTATAGGATTTTGGATTAGACACTAGCACAGTTATTATTTCCTCTAATGTCTTACCTCACCACAGTCTAATAACATTCAGGAAACCCAAAAGACAGAGGGGAAAGAGTGGTCTTGAAAGCAAGAACTAGTTGCTGAAAACTGATGCAATCATGTAATAAAATATGGCATAATAACTTAAATGATATGCTGAGAGTATCTGCTAAAGCAATTAGAATCCATGCAGCTAGATTATTGGTCACATATTACTAAAAATAAAAATTGTTTCAGCCCAGGTAACACTTATAAACTATGCAGTTTAATTGTGTACATTGTTCTTAGGATTTTTTGGTTTAGTATTTGCATATGTGATCTATTTCACACTCTTTAAAGCAAAAACTCATCTAGTAGCACTAAAATTTCAAAAGGCCTAGCAAGTACAATTGGAGAATTTTCTACATGACATGTTACATATGACAACATAGGATGCTAATAATCTATTACACTGACATAGTTCTTTTAAGTTTTTTTATAATAGGTTAATATCTTCACCTAATAGGTCTCACTCATAAGATAACAGAGCAGTATTTGTATCTCTTTGTATCAATCATATTAAACTTATCAGACATATCAGAAAGGCGGTCTTGTTGAGAATTTTTACATTTATTTTATTTAACAGTGTTTTTTTCAGGATAGCTTTTGAACTAGACACCTGTCTAGCTATAGCAAAGAACAATTTTCAATGCATTTTCAGTGTCCAAAGATGGACATGTATTTTAAACATATGTCCTAATTACCACTGATGAAAAGATAGGCAGGTATTTCCACTGTGGCACAAGATAGATGGATCAGTATAGGAAAGAGTGGCTTTATTTTGCCAGTTATAAACAAAACAGTAGAAGTAGGAAATTAATTAATATTATTCGGGGTACAATAAGTATTATTATATACTTTATTATAGCAAACCTTCACATTAACCCTATGAGATTTTTTTATACTCCATTTACAGATGAGAATCTGAGTTGAGAAAGGTGTAAGGGTTGCCTGAGACCTAGAGCTAATAAAATGCAGAACCAGGGATAACACCCAGCTTTGTCTGATTTCAACACCCTTGAACCCCATTACTATGTGTAATGGGTATGAATTTTACACTACAGACATTTGTATGTAAGATATGTCTTTTTTACTTCCTTATTCAGAAAGCAAATTTACTTATTCCAGGCCCCCAACTCACTAGGCTGAAAAGGAAACTCAGTTCTTTACCCTTCGATAGAATCATATAAGAATGCAGAAGAATTGAATGGTAGATACCTAGAAATTTGGGTAAGACTTACATTTAAAGGGGAAAAAAGAGGAAATGAAAAGCAGGCCAGCTTTGAACAAACATATTGGCTGACACAATGACGAAGGGTAGGTTTTCATCTTCTGTTAAGCCATAACTGACATGCTTAACCTCTCTTCCTGTGAAGTCAAACCCTTTACTTTGTACATCAAATATTAGACATGAGGTTGGAAGTACTTCTCATCCACCTTGGCATTGTCTTATTAACTTGGACATATGATCCCAGTTATCAAGTGTCTCATGCTTTGAGGGATATCTCCTCCGTCTTTGTCAGTATTGGAAAATGTCATATGAAGACAAGAAATTTATAATATTTACAACAACATTTTCAACCACACCACCACTTTTCCCTGCTGCTACTTCTAACTTGTGATAAATAACCATGTATACAAGCTTAAATAATACTCTTATGACTTGTGGCAGTAGAGTATATATCTTTTTCTAAACATATTTCTTTTGGATTGCTTTCTAATTTTTATCAAATTACATTGCAATGTTTCTTAAGAGGTCTGTCTATGCTTTTTCTTAGTGTACACCAGTAAGTTTCATATTATAATCTTACTATCCAAGTACCAGTGATAAATTTGTATTTGTAAACAAGTTTGTGATTTTATGACTTATATAATTGTCTTTAAGTGCTAGTTCTTTCAAATTATACTAGAAAAACTTACAATAATGGTAATGTGTGGTTAATTTTTACATTTATTTGTTATAATGGTGATATAAGCAGTATCACTAGAATAAAAATAAATTGTATTTATTTATATTTTGCTGATTTAAAAGGTTTTATTTCTTTTTTTTAAATGTTTTCACAATGAACAAGCCAATTACCAGCACTGATGTTTTGGAGCCGAGGCTCAAAGGTATCAAGTGGTGACCAAAGCACCAGAGCTAACCTTTGGCCTCGCTGGCCCTGCCTCCCCATCACTGTTGTTTCTACTGCAACTTGGCACAATTCTGAGAAACCCCATAAATATCACAAAGGGTCAATTTTAGAACCCAGCTACAGAAGCCATCATTGCTAAGGGACGACTAATTACCAAATACAGAATCAATGTAAGGAAACAATAAAATCAGTGATTCCTACTCACAGTAATAAAAAGAGAACACTTCTGGTTTCCTTTTTATTTCACTCTTCTCCTCTAACTCAAATGAGTTTTAAGAGTGATAATTTGAAACTCTGCCATTAGCTCCATCAGAAATATTAAACTTTTTAAATAAAATGTTCCATTGCCCATAAAATGAACATCATTTACTATTCTAAGAAGATAGAAAATACTTTTTTATATGAATAGTAGAGAAATTGCCAAAGAAGCTATTTCATTTCAGCCTCTGGGCAAGTTAATGTGCTCCTGGAAAGAGCATGCATATTCTGACCTAATTTATTCCCCAGTGCACCGGGTTCTGAAAGAGTGCTCAGGAATACCCCACCCCCACTTTATTTTACTGTCACATAGAAGTTGCAGTAGCTCCACACATTCTAAGGGCAGAGTCTCAGGCACAAGTTAGTTGCCTCTTCATTAAGGATTTTGTCGCAGTGCTTTCAGGAGTGCTTTCTCCCTCGGAACATATTTCTGGACTAAAATATTCACTAGAGTTTCTGGGTAGTTGAGTCAACTGAGTAGACTTCCCAGTGATAAAAATGAGTCAGCTATGTGTTCGCTGTTCTAATGATACTACCTCCAGGCGTACCTTCCCTCACATACAGTTTTATGTGTCTCAGAGAAATCAGTAAGGATAGTTTCAGGCACCTTCCACCTCCCAATGTGAGTAATTTAAAATGCTAGAGGCACGTAAGTAGCAAAGTTGTAGTAATGGCAAGGAGAGGGAACAAGACTACTACGGCTGTTTAGCAATTCCTTCTGGAACATAAAGAAAAGTAAAATAGTGTATTTTATTCTAGAAATGAAATATAGTGGAGTGCTTCTTTTTGTGAAGGACTAAAAAGGGTCACTTAAATTTAAAATTCTTTCTTTCAAGAGCCATTAACATAGCCCTTGGCATACCTATGTAATAAAATGATCCCTCTACTCTTTTCATGACGTCTTGTCTTCAGAGTTTATTTGTACATTATTACTCGAAGCATGCTAAACATTACTAAAAATCACTGAGTTAAGTAGATTTTTGGCTTGTACTAGCTAGATTTTAATTCACTCGGTTATATTTCCATATCTGAAGTTTACATAAATAATTATACTTCTTGATAATAGGAATGAATACTCAATCTCTCTCTGACAAACTGGCATGTTGAAAATACTTCTTATCATAAATAAATGCAGTCCTTCTCTTTCTTATCTACAGGACAACATTTTTAAGCTGGAAGATTCACACTTTGAAAACGGCCGTGGGAAGAGTCCGTATGACCCTAAACTGCTGACAGCATCTCTTTTAATAGGTGCGTAGAGAACAATGAATGAAAGAGTGAATTTTCTATAGATAATCAATCAGATGGCATGCTATTTATCATATGCCAAAATATTCCATTATTGATCATGAACTACTTTGAAAACTGAGGAAACACTAAATGCTGCTTTGGTGATGGCACTATCTAGACTATAATTCTTTTACCTCAAAGTGGTTTAATAGTCTCTTTCAAGTTACCAGCTTAATACTATACATCCTCACTAGAACTTTGAAATTTTTATTTTAAAAGAAATGTATTTTGTTTCTTTTTATGAAGATATGTCTAAATGGTGAATTTTGACAAATCAAAAGAAACAAATGATTGTCTTGTTCATTGTAATGGAAGGTTTGTCACACTCTCACTATTAGGAAACTTCACCAGTGCAGCCAGTCTAACCGGTGGTGCAGTTGGCAGCAGCCCCAATGAGGCACCTTGAGTTGGTGAAGGCCTTCTATATCCAACCATTTCAGCTTTACATCTCCTAGTCTTTTTTAAACAAAACAAAATATTTTGCATACTGTTTCTATCCTTTCCTCTAAACCATTTCTCTTTCTAGTGTTTCTTCTTTACCTTTTTCCTTCAATATTGAAGATGGGTAGTGAATGCATAGTCAGATTTTGAAAAGATAGAAATAGAAAGAAAGAAATAGGCAGATAAAGGATAAAACTTTGGTTCATATTGAAAGATAATTTTTCCATATTTTTTACTGTTTGTATACTGGAGTTTAATAAAATACATCATTAAACAATTTTTCTTCTTAACTTTTGAGTATACCAACAACCTAAAATACAAAAGATACTTGGTCACTACCCTATTACTGAATGTATTTTTCTACATAATCATGTAAAAATTATGTAACTTTTTGTCTACTATCTTATAAATTATAGAAGGTAATTATTTGATAACACAACAAAAATAATAGTAAGCTTTTCAAGTATAAAAATTTCTGGTTGAAATCTGAAGAATAAATCTAGAGTTTTCTTCTCTTTTCTTTTCTTTTCTTTTCTTTTCTTTTCTTTTCTTTTCTTTTCTTTTCTTTTTATTGTTATTCGGGTACAGTTGTCTCCATTTTCCCTCCACCATTTTCCTCCACCCCATTCACCACTGCCACCTCCCACCCTCAGTCCTACCCCTCTTTGACTTTGTTTGTTGGTCTAATATACATGTTCCTTGATGACCCTTCCCCTCCTCCCTCCCCTCTGGTTACTCTCAGTTTGTTCTTTACTTCAGTGACTCTGGTTATATTTTGCTTGCTTGTTTGTTTTGTAGATTAGGCTCCACTTATAGGTGAGATCATATGGTATTTGTCTTTCACCTCCTGGCTTATTTACCTTAGCATAATGCTCTTGTATATTTAGATTATTATTTTATGTGTCAAAAGTTCATAAAGTTTTCTAGTGTTTTCCTTTTTAAAATTGTTTTTCTACACAACAAAATAAAACTAGTCATATTGACTACTACATCAACTATGAAAGTGTTTTTTCCAGTATTCTCTAGTATTTATTACTACATATCAATGATCTCCTCTTTATTAAGAATAAAATCACTACAGCATGATTATTCCCTCCATTGCTTTTCAAATGTAGACAATTTCAGTCCATTTGATCCATTTTAGAGCATTTTAGCAAAAATTTAATACCTAAAGAAATGCAGCAAATTTAGCACACATAATTTTCCTTTTCACAGATGGCCTAGTGATTACATGTGGGTGACTTCCTTAAGTGCACACACAGAAATTTGAAAGTTGTCTTAAACAAAAGAGAAGAAACCAGCTTTGTTTGAACATGCAGCCTATACTTACTTAAATTGCATGCTGAAATAAAGGATAGATCTTCCTCAAAAAGCTGTATGTAAAATTGTGCCCAAAGCAGCTTTAATGTGTGGTATGTTTCTCAGTAGGGATTTGTTTGATTATTTATTTTAATATTCCATTGAGAAAGGATGATGACAAGTAAGTATTACGTAGTTCATTTGGTATGCAACCACACAAAGTCCACAAAGAATATTTAACTCCGTGGTTTGGGTTTTATCTTAGAAATTCTTTGAAAAAGGCTGTATTAGTTTGTGGGGAAAAAAAGAGAATGAGGGAAGTGCTGTGAGTCAAGGAGAGAATGTATGACTAAAAAAAAAAAAGTAGGCATTTCAGGAAATCACCTTTAAAATGTAAGTGATTCAAAAATATTTAGTGCTTATTGACAAGGAGTATTATTCAAGCCAACATAAATTAATTTCTTAATCAATTGAATAACAAGATACATAAAAATCAACAGGCCATATTAGGCCTGGTAAATTTTCTCAAAATATCCACAACACCATTTTACTTCAAGAGCTGTGACTTTCTTTATTGAGGTTATTTACTTCTCATAACTATGCTATAAATTCTTCTTCTCACAGTACATTTAACTCCCCTTATTGGATTTTTCTTGGCATTTTCCATTATGCTGCTTTATAAAGAATACATACTAATTAAATGGAGTTTTTATAAACATAAATATTTTCTGCACTTCCCAAAATTTATATACAAGGGTAACTACTATCTCTGAAATACACAGGTTGTTGGGAAAACCTATCTACCAAAAGGTTTTGAATATAGTCTCCTCACTTCAGCACATAAGAAAAAATTTCAAGGTGATTTGGGCTGCTTCCTTTTCCAACACTGGGAAATAAAATTTCATGTTTGGCACAAGACACCTATAAAGTGGCTAGATGGGGTTTACAGCAGATACTTTTTATACCTTCTATTAAGCAGTTTCAACTAGTAATAAACTTTAAAACCAGGTGACAGCCTAAAATTTAGTGTAGGAAATCTGTGATGCTTTAGTAGAACCTGTTTCCAAAATGCCATGGGTTTTTAAGTGATGTTCATAGGAATTATTGATTCTCTCCTGAGCAACACATAGTTAGTGAATTAAGTCTCTAAATCCTATGTGTCTACATTTTTAAAAATCACATTAGTCAAGTTAATTTTTGAATCTCCTTTAATAAAAACCATTGCCATTATGAAATCACTCTAGTATTTATTTTTAAGTATTTTTATTTTACCCTCATGTAAATATTTTATGACAATTCTAACAGTTCTTTATTAAAAATCGTAGTTGCTGTCTTGCTTAGAATAAACACCAGGTGTGAACACAACAAAAGACTGAAATGTAGTATTTTCTCAGTATCATCTTACATTTTCATGACGTGAAAGGAGCAGTCAGCCCGAAAGCAGTTTTATTTCCTCATTGAAATTTTCTCTAGGCACTGCAATGCTAATAATTTAGAAATATTCATCACTAAGAGATATTATTGATTCAAGTGTCTGTTAGCCAAGGTTTATTTTCCCAAACTAGAATTTTGCTGGGCCTCAAGAAAGAACAAAATTTTACATTAGGATATACTCTTACTTTGTAGTAGTGCAAACAAGGTGCTCCTTAAATTAATTATCTATAATTGAGAAAATTATTTGAAGCTGTCGCAGTGTCAGTTTCTTTGTATATAAAATGGCTGGGCCACGCTGATTTCACTGTTATTTTGTGAGATTAAATACAACAGTACAATAGCATACTACATTTGAGTGATTACATATTCTGAAATATGTGTGAAATAGAAACAAAGAAATGAACAGAAAATAACTAGTGACAGTGATTGTCTATGTGAAGTCTAGAAGACAGATTTGGTACCTTATAAAATTTATGTCTTAATAATTTTGTACCATGTGTACATATTAACTACTCAAAAATGTTGGTTTTAAAGGACAGCATAAGTAACAAAAACAAGATATACAAAGTGGGGTAAAAGTTTACAGTTGAGTATGTAAAACACAGAGTTTATTTTTGCATTATTATTTATTATTTGTATTATTATTTATCAACTACTGGTTCATATGAAATATTAATAAATAATGCTAATAAATATATTATTTATAACTATAAATAATAATAAACAATCATATTATTTATTGATATTTTTCATATGAATGGCTGTAAACCTACTTCGCCCCACTCTGTATTTATCAGTATAGAAAAAGGTGTTCAATAAATTTAAAAATGTAAAATCATTCCCATACCCTTCCATTCTCCGGAAATAGATTTCATCCATGTGCGTATGTGCATGCAGGGAAAGAGGGGCGGGGAGAGAGAGAGAGTGAGAAACTTCTCTCTGTCCTCTGTTTCTGATTACTCTCTACTCTGAGTGGAGTTTACTTAAGGTGTTAACAACATAATGGGGCTCGGTCTGTAGGTTTGTTTGATCTCTGCTCACATCCATGTCACACTTTACACCTGTGTTAGTAATGCTTCAATTTCATCAGGAAGTGTTTTTTCACCTTCTGTTTCTCCTCACCACACCCTTCTTAGGAATTGTAATATAATACATTAGCTGATCTAAGCCACATTTGCACTTCATTTTGAGCTGTGAACAGAAAGTCCAGAGTACACATGAACTTTTGTTTTTAACACATGTTTCTCAGATAACTCTGCAATAGTGGAAATGCAGTTCACTAAACTCCTGGTTCATCTCAGTAAAGAATGCTTTCCTTAAAGACTATTTTAAAGCTATCCATCAAGGAAAAATGGCAGTGTAGTCAAAAAACAACTTTTATATTTGACAATTTCTGAGTGGTTAGTTACAAATGTCACACTACTGTATATTACTCCAATATATTATTTTTTGAGATACCAAACTGCCTATGTTTTCTTTTGTGGAAAGGCTTAAAAACATTGTTGGACAGAGTATCCACAGCTACCTTTTGATATATATATATATATATAACAATTCTTTGAGAATATGACTTCATCATAAATTTAATAAAATTGAACAAATGTCATATGTTCTTTCACTAGTAGCTTAGTATACATGGAAAACCCAAACGTATCTATCATAACTGTAATGTCATTTCTATCATAAGATAACATTTACCTAATACACTACTGCAGATGCTCAGGAAGGCATATTTACAATCAGAATCTGGCTAATTGTCATTGTGCCCAAGAGTCAACATATAATTTGATAACTTCAGAATTGACCTATGTTAGATTGGAGTGGCTCAAGAAACCAGATGGATGCAGTGAGCTAAGGAGAGCAGAGTTTATTAGTAGGGAATAAGAGGGAAAGTGAAACCAACCAAGGGAGGTTGGGACTTGCTAAGTTGTTCTTAAATCAGGGTTTTTAAACACAAAAAGCTGTGGTTGGGGTATTAGCATCTGACTGGCTGGTTGCTGTGTGAAAGCTGCATCCTGTTATGTGAGATAAGGCAACCCAGACCCTGATCTTCCTGGGCAGGGTCTGCAGGCAGCTTCCCATGGTGCCATTTTCTCGCCTGGTGATTTTCATTCCTCCTATGTCTACCTAGATCTAACAACCTAGAAACTACAAAAGAAGTTTAGCAAGTAGGCATTTTTGTTAAACATATTTGTAAACATGCCACCTGAAGTGTAGAGTAAATTTCTAATGCTCAGATATCATTAGATTACTTGAGATAGCCACAGAATGCAGCTACTAAGTCTTAAATGTATGGTGAAAATGAACAAGTATATTAAATGAAATATACTCTGAGTTGAAATTATATTTCTACTTAATGAGAATGCAAGAGTAGGTTATTATACCACCTCTCATTTTGTGTCAAAAAAAATTGTCATACATTTTCTGGAGCAATTATCCTTTATGAAAATCTTAGAGAAACATCAGCAGAAAATCTGATCTAAGTCCTGTTATAAAAGAATAGTTACTGATGTCGAGTACTGACACTATAAGAATGCCCCCTTCATGGCCACCTAATTATCTGGTTCCCTCCAGCTCACAGAAATTACTCTGGCTATTGCCAAAAATAATATTCAGGTGGAAGAGGTAATTTCCTGTAACTGGAGGCAATTGGTATCTGAACTGCAACCTTCCTTTGATTTATAAGTCAATTGTTTAATTTAATTCTGTTTTTAGTAGTAAATTGAGTTAATAGTCCCTTCTGCTGAATAGGTCTCCTACTTTCACTGAATGACCAACCTATTGTTGAAAGAGAAACATACCAGTCATGTTTCCTTTGCCTTTATTTATATTGACTTTTGCCTTCCTCATGTGAGGGTGGTTAAGAAAAAGTAAGTGAAAGTTATAAAATCATTAGCCAAAGAATAAAAGAAACAAATACCTATCTATATCCAAGTAACAATTTATGTTGATGTCATTTTTATTATTTCAACTGTCTCCTGAATAGAGTTTACATGTAATAACAACCATAACTATAGATTTTATTCACAAGAAAGCTAAATACACAAAAAGAATAATTAATTAATAATAATCTTTGCATTTCTAGTTATACCTCCTGTTAGACATGCCTATCAGACTCCATTCTGTCATAATATTGTTCAGTTTTCACTGTTGGTAGTTCTATTTTCACTCTTCCTGCTTTTCACCACCTAACATGTGGTTAAGAAGGCAATGAGGTTCAACTAATAATTTAATATTTTTTTATTTTTGAAGGTAAAGAATATATAAAACATCCCGTGACAGGTGTTAGAACATGAAAATTTTTGAAATTGACATGAGCATTTTAAGCTGCTTTCATAACATATTTTAAATTGATACCCCATTATTCACACAGAGCAAGAAAAATAACTCACCAGAAGTTTAAATATGTATATATACATATATACATATATGCATATTTATACATATATAATTTATACATATATAAATTATTTGCTAAGTGATAAAAGACCAAGCTTAATAAGAATGGTACACCAAGGACAATATAAGGACCCCATAAAAAATAACTTACAGTAACTGAATATATAGATTTAAATTAAGGAAACAATAAGCATTTAAACATTTCAAAGTACCTTTTAAACTTATAGTTAACATATTCATAACATTTGTGCTTTTAGAAAAAGGTTATTTCTTTTTTTAATTAAATTTATTGGGGTGACACTGGCTAAAAGGGTTATTTCCTTAGCTTGTGGTTACACAAAATGTTATTGCAACAAGTTATGGTGAGAGCAAGTTGAATTTGGACTTTATATTCAATTAAGTGAAGAGAACATAGATGCTTTTGAATACCAAAGATTCTATAGTATGACAATTTGGGATGAAATATGAGTTCTATTTACTTAACTGATTGTTTGTACTTAATATGTTGTCCAACAATCATTTTTTATTTGTATCGATTCATGGCAATCCAAAGTAAATGATCAATATTTTTAAACTCATTCTCCAAGATTAGGTGTCTTTCTATTAATATTTAAAGTCATAAGTTGGAGCTGTTCAATGGTTCTATGTAACTATTCTTCACTGCTTTGGGGTTTCTCAAAATCTGGTACATTCAAACATTACTGAGGACCACAGGTTTTACCAAAGAAACTGATTTTGGTTGGACCACCGAGAATGTATATTTTCTTTCTTTTTTTAATTATTTATTTATTTTGAGAGAGGAAAGGGAGGGAGAAAGAGAGAGAGAGAAACATCAATGTGCAGTTGCTGGGGGCCATGGCCTGCAACCCAGACATGTGCCCTGACTGGGAATTGAACCTGCGATGCTTTGGTTCACAGCCCACACTCAATCCACTGAGCTACGCCAGCCAGGGCCAAGAATGTCTATTTTCTGATGCAAAGCCCTGATTTGCAAGTGAGAATTGAGGGTGTGAACAGAGCATATTGAATAAGCAATCAGATTAATAACACTTTCTCAAGGGCATTTATAATGGAAAATTCACAGGAAGTTTTCCATTCATCTAATGATATGAAATTTCTTTGAAAATGAAAACAATGTTATTTAAATATTTAGGTTATAATTTATCAATTCCCACTTATTTTCTGAACATATTTCAAATCAATGAATTGAAAAACATTAACATACCCAAATGATCAACAACATAATGTATTTTTTTTTTACTGTCACTATGGTAGATTATATGGAGAAAATTTTAGGATTTTTTTGTTATTTCATTTCGCTGATAATTCACTGTAAGTAGACAAGCAATGATGTATTTTCCTGGATGAAATAATATGTGACACTTTCTGTTTAACAGAAAGAAAACATAACATTTACCAACTTCAGTTTATTGAAAGGCCCTATGTTTTAATAAAAGAGGCTTGAGATTAAATTGGCCTGTGTTTGAACTTTCACTTTGACTTACCTAGTCAGCTGAGCAACCTTGGGTTACTTGAACTGGAAAATAGGGGTACATTTACATCATGAGGTTGTTGGCAGAACTGAATTAGATCATTTGAAAGTGTCAAGCCAGGGCCTACTGCCGGGCAAGCACAGAGTAATAGTCAGTAAATAGTACCTTCTCTTTCTTCTCCTTTTTCCTTTTCCTTTCTATACTTTGTCTTCTGATTAGGAGTCTTACATTATTAAACTCTGACCTAGAGTTAATTGAGTTTAAGTTGGAGTAAGTCAAAGGACAAAGAATTTGAACCATAGTAATTATGAGCTGTGTTTATAAAATGTCCTCTTCTCCAAACACATCTCTGTCATATATGAGGTTAGGTGGTAGACTTTTCTTTTTGACTATATTTCTACTACATTAAAATACTTTTCAAGTTATAAATAGAAAGAATAAATGACAAAGAAAATATCAGTACTTTCTAACTTGCAAAATATAAGATTCCATTAAGAAGGAATATCTTAAAAGTTTCATTTCTGTAAAATAAGAACTATAAGAAAGGTTTAACAATGATTCCTGACCCTAATGAACAAGATTATTAAAACCATAGTTTCTTTACCTGTATGAAAGCTAAACAGTGTGTGTACTTTGTAAGTTTGTGTCTGGTTATAGTTGAAAAGAACAAAATTTCATGTTTTAGTAATATCCACAGAATCATATTTTACTTAATTTTTCAAAGGTAGTACTTAATGAGTAGTCAGGTAGTATTTAATCAGTAAATGATAATTTAATAAAATACTGTTTTTAACAAAAACAGGATTAAAAAATAAGTAGCTTTGCATAATGGTGCAGAGAGCATTTGTTTTCTTTTTAGCATGGTCTTAACATCAGAGTTGCATTTTGTTTGTTTTGTTTTTCTTGCCTTAATTGAATTAAAGTATGCATATGTGCTTTTATTTTGTCACAACACAGATGGAGAATTATACTCTGGAACAGCGGCTGATTTTATGGGGCGAGACTTTGCTATCTTCCGAACTCTTGGGCACCACCACCCCATCAGGACAGAGCAGCATGATTCCAGGTGGCTCAATGGTAGGTGGTGCTTGTAAGAACAGACACAAAGCTGGTATAGCTGTAGTAAGTAAGTGGAGAATTTCCTTTGTATAGTACAAACAATATGACTTGAGATTTAGTATGCAGCTAAGCTTATAGTGGTGACTTCATGACTGTGGGTGTGAGAAAGTTGGGCAAAAGAGAAAAGAGTGATTAAGGCTTCAGGGAAATATTTGCTTTGTGCCAAAAGTGAAATTTCTCAGTAGTTAACTACGGAAAGAAAGAGATCTGGGCTGGAGCTGCGGAAGGGAGGCAATGGAAAGTGATAAGATGACTTACCGATCCAGTCTTGCAGGAACACCACCACAAGTCTCACGATGTAGTGTTTGTTTTTTAACTCCACACCTCTCTTATTTCCTTGAGAACATCATGTAAGTTTTTTAGTGTTTTCAAAACTTGTGCTGATGACATCACACTCAAAGTATTTTCAAAATTTCAGAGGACTTTTATGACATTTACTCCGATTCTCCTTCATCTTTCTAAAACCCTGTCTCCCGTGTTATAGGCGAGGAAACTGAGCCTCGTATCTAAGGTTACTTGTGACCCAGTAGTAGAAGATGTGGGACAAGAACCCAGTTTTTCTAACTTCAGTCACTACTTGATGAGTAGATGCTTTTTTTTCTCTCTTTCTCTCCAGTAAATAAATAATTCTAGTGCAAGAGAAAAGGTACAAAATTTATATGCCTAAAATAAATAAATACTATTTTATTCAGATTTTGAACTGAGTAATCTTATATGTTCTTATATCTAGAGTTTGATTTTGTTTTGATGAGTCACTTACACATTCATCAAAGGTTTTTATGATGGTCCCCACAGTATTATCATGGCTATTTTTTATTTTTAAATTATTATCTCCCTTTACATCCGCCTTCAGTCTTATAAAAATAGCTGCCAAGTCCCTAACCTTCCATCCATGACCTTTTAACTGGTTTCACATGCTACATTAATAAGGATGAAACTCTTGGTTTCATCCTTGTTTTCATCTATGTTTTCAGTAAGATACTTGATTATCTCATTTCTTTGAACTTCTACTACAACTGTTTTTCCTGCCATTTCTTTTGGAGAACCCCAAAATTCATTTTATCACTCGGTCCTTCATTGATTTGTTAGAGGAAAAAATTATAATATTGCCTCTGAACCTCACTGAAATGTCAGGAGACCATGAGTTGTGTTTGACAATCTTTGTTCTGATATATATCTCACATTCTAAGGGACTATTCAAAACATAGAACACACCACAAATAACTTCGATCAGCATCTCTTCCCACCTGCAACAGTGGTTCTGATCATCCTATATTTTTAATGTATTAGTGGGAACGGCATGCCTCTTACTTTCCACACTTCGCCCTCTACCTTTGTTCCTAATTGCACTGATGATATTCATAAATTCACCCAGTTTACATTTCTTTTGCTGTCCTTATCTCTTCTTCACCACTATGTTTCCCTCTGACCCAAAAACTTGTTCATCTAACCTGTTCATACACTTGCTTTAATCATGGTATGCCATGAAGTCCCTGTATATCCAAGTTCATAGCCTGGTTACAAACTTGTTTTCTCAACATTTTTTCCCCTTTGCTTGCTTTCAACCTGACTTTGATCTGGTGAAACTGCCCTTCTGAGGTCACAAAGGACTTCCCATAGCCTTTTATCAGTCTCCACTTAGAAAAACCTCTCCTGAAGTATTTGTCACCCTTAACTAGCATTTGTTCCTGCTCTCCCAAGTTTTAAGTAAGTTTGATATCATTAACTTCCCTATTGTTGTTCTCTTTAATGTAGATGCTGCCTAAGACCTTTGATATTAAGCACAAACACCGTGGTAGTCAAAGGAGATTGGACAGACAGTCAAATACCTATCCTGGGGAGAGAGGAAGTGCTATGGGTGCAGGGTGACCATCAAAGAAATTGTGTGTCTCACCCAAAGAAAGAAAATATACTGAGATCATGACAAGCCTATCTATGTAAAACTATAAAAAAGCCTAACTCCAAATTCCCAGAGGACAATTCTGGAATACCCACTGTTGCTATCTGGTCTATTCTCCAACTGAAATATTTATTTATTTAGGAAGAAAAATGTTTGTTTTTATTCTGCAAGAAGGAGACTGATCTACTAGAAACTGAAAGGCATACAGGCTTTCACTGTCCATGAGAAAGAAAACCTCATTAGGAGATGGAATCGCATAAAGGAGAGTACAGTATCCATTTCATTTTTATGGCCGGGAGGAAAAAGTCATCAAGTTAAAGCTGCTTTTGCGCTGCACACACTCACATGTTGACAGCTGAGTCCGAAGAATTTATGCTGTGGGAAAGGAGTCATTGTCCACAGCTCTGTACTTTGTCTCTGCAAACGTGTAGT
The DNA here is from genome assembly GCA_004024845.1 of Tonatia bakeri. Classification (NCBI taxonomy): domain Eukaryota; kingdom Metazoa; phylum Chordata; class Mammalia; order Chiroptera; family Phyllostomidae; genus Tonatia; species Tonatia bakeri. The sequence goes on along the minus strand of PVIA01013487.1, from coordinate 12,285 downwards.
GCATTTGAGAATTCAGTTATCAGTCTCTCAGCGCTAAACGTGAGAACTGATTTTACCAAATTAGCACAAAGGTTACATTTGACAGGGTGCAGAAACCAGAGCTGCTGGGAGATGGGGGATGCAGACACCTCTGAGATAGAGCCTAGGGACTGTGTGAATCATACACAGCCTCATGGAATTAAGTGCCATTTCAGAATACAGTTAGAAACCTAATGTTTACACATTCATGCATAAAATAATTGAGTGTGGAGGCATAAATAGACTACACAATCATTTATGCGTCCAGAAGTAATAAATTGCCTTGTATGGTACTTTGTGAAAACTCTATTGAAATTAATTTAGGCATAGGACCTACTTTACTTTTCTCAAATTAATTCAAACTATTTAATTTTGGAAGGATTAATTGTCCTATTTTAATGAATTTTACTATCTTTCTAAATAAAATTTTAAAAATTTTCTAGAATTAAATCTTGAAATATCTGATTTTAGTGGAATTTCACTACTTTCATAATTACTGGCTGAATTTACATTTGCATAATATGTCAGTAATAGATTAAATTCAGTTTTATTTTAACAAGAAATATTATGAATGAGTAATATATTTAGGTAAAGAAATAAGAATTTTTTAAAATTATTATTGACACTAGCTCCTAACTGAAGGCTGATAGGTGTTAGAACAACTTTTGATTTCAGAAAATGTACTGGTATGTATTTGCCATGATGTCCCAGATTCAGAATGCTTTTCCTTGTGCTTCATAAATTTTCTCAATATTACGTATTTTTTAAACTTAAGCTCCAGTTTTGGCTTACTAACAATGTGAGGACTAGGTAAAAATGTTCTTTATATATTAATAGTGAGGATACAAAATAAGTTTATGCTATTGTTATAGTAATGATTTCTTAACATTTATTATGTAAATACTACTACCTAGTTCTTGTACATACCAGACATTCATTAGAGCAGATGTATGGCTAACCCACATTTATTTTCCTATTTGATGGACACTATTCTCAGTATTGTTTATGTCTTGGATTAATATTGGAAGGCTGTATGTTCTGGAGGAAAGACCATAGTCTTTAGAGTAAGACAAAATTTCACCTTATTCTGGACCTTACTTTTAATGGGATAATACTAATATGTATGACTTACAGTTGTGAAAAATATGACCTCGTAATAATCTATAAAAAGTACTAAGCAAATGATGGGCATGTGGTAAGCATTTAATAAATGTGAATTTCCTTTGCTTTTCTTCCACTTCCATTGGGTGGAGCACACTTCGGAGGCTTTGTCAGATTCATTCTGCGAGTGATTATATTTGAGTCAGGGTGAAAGGGCAGTCACAGTAGGGTTTAATATAAAACCACATGGATCCTTGAGAGAACCAAGGCCCAGTGAACACAAACAGACCTAATTACAGTGCCCAGAGTGTGAGGCCTTCCCACTCGTTTCAGAAAGACCTGTTTTCTTTTAGTGGATTTCCTAAAAGGATTGAGCCTGTGGATAGAACAACCCACTTGCTTTTTTCTGTAATTGAAATGGTATGCAAGTCATCATTCCACTTCCTCTCACTTGTGACACTCTCATACCAGCCTGGCCTGCCCTTGGAATGAGCACAGCTTCCCCTGTGGCCATGTACCAGGCTATTTCACATTCTCTGAAGATTCAGATTTCTCCACAAGATATATTTTTATGTAAATAGAACCAAGAAATGTGATTGCAAATGAATTATGGGAGTACAAATTAATGTTACCAGATACCTAATTGTGAATCATTTGTATGACTCTTTTGATGTACTATTTTAATTCTATTATCTTTAAAGATATAAACTATGTCAGAGTACTTAATTAGATTTTTTAAATAAGTAAAACAAATCTAACTTTGTGCAAAGTCAGACTTCTCAATGATGCCATTTTGAATTATCTCTCTGGCTTAAGTAAGTTAGTAATATATTTTGCTGACCTTGGAGAAAAAAGCCCTCTGGAAGCCTTACTTTATGGTTATATGAGCAGATGGATGTTATGGAAGAAGAGTGACCATCTAGTTAAAACAGCAACAGCAACCACAAATGTCTTCTTGGTTTTCATAGCTTGTGAAAGACACAACAAGGATGTGGTCTTTTCAACTGTTGGATCACAGCTATGAATTTTATTCTGTTAGTGAACACTTCTGTAGTATCAATATAAAAGGTCAAAAATAAAAATAATCATATTTTTGGTTATTTTTACTGAAATATGCTGAAATATGAATATAAAATAGTTTAAAAGTATTCTTACCTACTAACTACTTTGCTATACACTTACAACCAATCCAAAATACTATTGAAAGTAAACACTTATTGAAAAATAAAACAAAATACAGATCCCAACAACAAAAATTATGTCTTAACTAAATATAAACTAGTAGTTATCTGGTTTTTCTCATGAATATATTACCTAGAATAATTTGCATCCCAATAAAGAATGCATATACCTAACTATAAGTTTTTCAAAAATTATATACCATGAGATTAATCTACTCTGTAAATGATAATACATTTAGTAAGTTCATTAAGTATGCTTTTTATTTAAAAAAGAGCAAAAAGTTACCAATACAAACTTGATCTTCTTTTCAGAGGAACTACTTTCTCTGTCACACATTGTCTAAGGCGCACAATCTCCTGCAACTGGTGTGTTTAAAATTAGATGGCACTAGTGACAAAAGCAGGAAAAACTTCGGAAAAAAGGTTAGCTCAGAGGCAATCTTTGGAAAGTGACTTTATGTTTTTCAGAGCTCTGAGAAAATGTACCTGAATAAAATAGGATATGATATTTTAACATTTTTTAATGATGAACTGAAAAAGTATAACTCTGAGGAATGGCCTATTAGTTCCAAATTTTGAACTTATTTCAGAATTTACAATTGAATGGTGAGAATAGAAAGATAACATTTAAGGATATTATTACACTCAAGAGAATCCCATTTTTATTTATTTTTTATATTTATTTTTATTAATATTCTTCATATTATTCCATTTGTGCCATTTTTCCCCTTTGACCACCTCTACCATTTTTTAAATGAAAATGAGACAATATCTTGGAAAATTCTTTAAACTAAAGTCAACTTTCTTTTTCCTTAGTTGTTAAATTTTTTCTCTCCAGTCTCACCATCAGCTGAATGAATACAGAGCCTGTCTATGCCAATTTCCTCTCCTGGAGCCACGGCATTCAGAGCTCAGCTGGCCTGAATAGGGATTTACTGCTGACTGGGTAATCTGGGTTCATGTGTGCAGTGACATCAAGCAAGGGATTTGCCCAGAGGAGTGGATGCCCTCACAATGTGTGTAACCATGGTGTGACCGGCCTCTCCGACATGGCTCTCAAAAGATTTCCCTCTGTGAAAACAGAAGCCTGTTTGCAAATTAATTAGTTTCTGGCAGCAGATTGATTGTTGACCCAGAGTTTGTAGAGTGGAAAAACAATCAGATTAGTGTGCTCAGGGTAAAAGACCAGTGTGCAGTTGCGTGTGGCTTGCTCAACTATTGAAAGTATGAATGGACTGAAACAAATTCTTTTCTGAGAAGCCTAGGCAGAGGTTAAGTGTGATGAGCCTAGAGCTCCCCAGCAGCAGGGGCTGGGGAATTAAAGGATTTTAGCCAGATAAAGCTGAATGGTGGCAAGCAATGCCATTGAACTTTAATGGAATGGATAGTTCTGACCAACATGCCCCTCCCCCTCAGAAAAACTTACTATATTCTTATCCCCTCAGTGGAAGGAATAAGTTTACAGTATTATTAAATATATGCTTGACACAAATACTTTCATAGTGGTAGATTTCAGAAGTTTTCACACTGGAAGGTTTTAATTATAATGTCTCAAAAACCAATATGATAATATCTACATGAAAAAAGTTTATAAAATAATGCCTTTTCTTTTTGATAAAATGTTGTTCATATGTTTACCCTAACTTGTTTGAGCTATAATCTTCAAATGCCCAATAAAATTAATCCTGGGTCATAAATGTTGACTCATGAAAATTTGTTTTAGTCAGTAAATCATTGTTTATGCTTAATTTTGTGAGACTACCTAACGCAATAAGCCTTATGTACTTTTCCTTTGTATATAACTGGCAGGGATCTCCGTAAATACAGCTCTGGTGACTATCACAACAGTTTTCTATTGTTGTGTGTTTGTTTCTATCAAAAATCGTTTATGTCTCTCAGTTTTCAAGTGAATTGAATCCAGATTTCACCCCCTGTTAGGTCCTTTGCCATCTAATCCTAAGTGACCTCTCCGATATTAAACACTGACATACTCAAATCAAACAGAGTTCATTGTCCTCAAATTTACCAATTTTTGTTTAACCATGCCGTTCTCCTAATGGAGTTTAATCTTTCCCCCTTTGAATCCCTAGAGCACACAGATGTGTGTTTGTTTCAATCACAGTGCCTTATACTCTAGATTTATCAAATAGGAAACAATTCCATAAATTCAATTCATAAGCTCTGGGGTAATTCACCTGAGTTTGCATCCCAGGTCCTCCACTTAACTACCTTTGTGGCATTTACTTTACTTATTTTCATCACCCATTTATGATTTGTAAAACGGAGTTAATTCTAGTACCTTATACTGTTTTTCTGAGGATGCATGAGACAGGTCATGTAAGACAGTGAGAACAGTGAATGATAGTATAACAAATGCTCATGATAAATATGGTTGCTGCTGTCATTTGTGTATCAGCTCTATACATAGTGCAGAATGCATGTTTGGCAAATCCATATAGTGAACAATATGAGTTAATACATTAATAGTACATAATGCATATTTGGAAAATTACTTTAGTATTAAAATAATCAAATTTTTAGTGAAATTGAGCTCAACAAAATTAGCATGTGAAAAATGGAATTGATGTACAAAAGCTACATTTCAATAAATGCATTCTTCTAAGCATTAACTTAGCTCTAGTAAGTGTAATAATCACCACTAAAATAAAGAAAATATAGGTTAACTTGTATTCATTTTTTCCAGTACACTTTTTAAGAAGACTGACTACATAGGTAACTACAAGTAAATCATTCATCCTGCTGTTTCACAGCTTAGCTTTTAAATCTTTCCATGTGAAGACATCATACATAAATTCTGGGACAGTTGTTAAGAGAATGGAATGTATGGAGTTCCACCATCTGCCTTGGGCACTAACTGAGCAACTATAGACAGTTAATGCAAGCTGTCTGTGCTCCATGTTCCCTGTTTTGAATGCAATAATAATAATTCCTTCCTTGTTCAGTTGTTTTGAGGATTATGTATGAGTGAATTCACATAAAGCATTTGGAATAGTCACTACCATTACCAAAAACAAACAAACCAAAAAAAATTAGTTGATGTTTGCTGGTTTTATAATATTATGTAAGAATTTTGAAGAAGAGAGCAATGACAATGACAAAATACGTCCAATAACTACAAAAGGAGTACACAATCTCACTAACCGAGCAACCACATATTTCTAGGAAAGCAATGAAAGTGGTTTAGGGAAAACAAAAGATAAAGTGATAGTGACCTCTGCCCCTTCCTTAGACTGAGTCTATATATATAGGATTTCTTGCCTAACAATATCTGTACATTTTGAAGAAAATAAATCTACTACTCCTTTGCTTCCATAAAGGGAAAAAAGACTTTTGTAAGCTTAGTGACTTACTTATCACTACTACTTACACATGACAAAAAGATAGTAAAATGCTCTACACTTCATATAATATCAACTAAATACAAATTACCAAAAATTATCCAGGCGAAGAGGCTTTAAAATGTTTTCCTGGCATTATTAGTAAGGAAGATTTAAGCATGTTTAGATGCCTTTAAAAGGAACATTTTCAGGTTAGACATGTTTGTGTTGCTATATGATTAAAGAACTAGATAAAAGAGAAATCAAATCTCCTTCACCACTCACCCCAGCCTCCCACACCCTGTTCTCAGAAATCTGTTGATTTCCTATGACATTTTTGGATCATCACATACACTGTGCATTTTAAACAGTACGCCATTATATATGGGGTAATACTGTTATTTTTAAATATATTGAATCAAAAATAATGGTATGCTTTTGAAAACATTACAATTTATTATTTGTGGTGATTTTATTTATTTTTCAAAGATTGTATTTATTTATTTTTAGACAGAGGGCAAGGGAGGGAGAAAGAGAGGGAAAGAAGCCTCAATGTATGGTTGCCTCTCACGCACCCATCACCTGGGACTTGACTGCAACCCAGGCATTTGCTCCTACTGGGAATCGAACTGGTGAACACCCTGGTTCGCAGACCAGTGGTCAATCCACTGAGCCACAGCAGCCAAAGCTATTAGTAATGATTTTATAAGTTAATGTGAATGTGCATGTGTTATTCATTGGAAATATAGTTTTTATTATTCTGCATGATGATTTGGTAAAGAACTATTTTTAGATTTAATGTAGGCCAACACCATGAGGGACCCATGAAAAAAATGTCTTCTCAATATGATTATACATTTATCTATTCATATAAATCCAAATAATTTCCTTTGCTCATCTAATTTCTGATTTTAAAAGATCACAAGGCTTTAATATCATCTAGACCCATCTTATTTATACACTTATAAAATCCCATATGAATGTGTATGGGAAGTTTAGGACAGCAGGTTCAGCTTTCTATCTGGGAACCACACTGCCTTTTCTGTTTAGCACACAATGGGATTTGTGTTACAGCCAGCACAGAATTGTGCTTTGGGCCTATACATTGTATTATGACCCATTTATAATGCATTGGACTTCAATTCCCTGATCCTGGAAGTTAAATAATGCCAATGCTAACATCTAACTGATGACTGCCATTTAGTTGCTTAACACCCACAGAGTCAGTATTTACCGAATGTTTTCAAAACACATTTAAGAATTAATAAAAAAAATATATGTTTGTTTTGGAGAGTGATAAAGCAATTTTGTAAATCAAACAAAAATAAATTAATTTAGAAGACAGGAAACAAAACACATTTTGGGGTGAATTAAAGGGAACTCTAATCATATTAAACAATCCAAATTATGGAATTTGGGCTTATATGCCTAGTATAAACCAGAAGTTACAGGATATATAATCAATAACCTTTATGTATTTTCTTTAATAATAAAATATTTTGATTGACAAGAAATTATAGAAGTAGTGGAATAGTGCTGTTTGCCATAAGAAGAAGGCTAATGACTGACCCCTTTTTAGTTTTCTTTCTATTACATAAAAAAGGAGAAAATCATATTCTTCGTAGATAGCAAGGTAACTATAGCCAGCTCTGATCAATCAGTGCCCAAACTAGAATATCATAATTGTCTTTGAAAGACCTTGAGATAATTGGGTTAATGAATCTTAAAATGTGAACTAATCTTCCACGTTTTCCCACACTGTAACTACTTTTGTTTTGTTCCTTTTCCAGTTCTAAGCCCCAAGTGAGAGCAACTTGAGGAAGGCACTTGAAGAGTGGGGTTGGAGCTAGGACTTGGTAGACTGTTGCCCAGTCCCACACAGCAAAGTCCATTGGTGAGACAAAACTGTGGCAGCTCCAAAGAGAATGGTAGCCATGTAGTGAAGATTTACAAAACTTCCAGTAAATTTACTGTTGCTCTGATTAGTTTTGTCTTCTTGAGTTTGTATGAATGTGCTGCAACTCCATTTTTTAACACTACTTATAAGCCACTCATGAATTCCCAAACTGTCATAAAAAAGACCAGAGCCATCAAAAGATGTTAGTAAAGGACATTCTAATAGTAATAGCAAAAGTGAAACTTCCTCTAATATATTTTAATGCATTTGAAGAAGCTGAATAAGTGATAGCTATTATGATTGATTACTTGAAACTATTCTGTGTTTTCTAGGATGGAGAAACAATGGGCATCATAAAGAAAAAAAAATTTTTAAACAAATCTGTCCATTGGTAGAATGGGAGGGTAGGATGGCAAAGAGAGATGAAAGGGAGGGAGGAATAAAGAGAAATATAAAATGATTAATAATACTTTTCTGATTAGATTTATAGCATCACAAACTAAAATAAAAGTCCCCAAACTACATCATAAAGTCTTCTAGCTAAAGTTCTAACCCGAAAGTTTATAATGTATGTTAGATGTGATACATACTTAAGAATATTTTCACAGACTTAGAGCATTGTAAAATGTTATTGGAACATATTTTCATTCTTGAGAATGCTGAGATTTCCATTTCATATCTGACCACATAGTTGACAGTAAAAACAGTCAAGATACTAGGTAATATGATATAATAGAGGTTAAATAGCTCCATTAGTAATGGGAAGTTAAGAAAAGATCACTATAATGAGATATTAACCTGTCTAATTTATTGTTTACTGTACTTATTTTCTGTTTTTTAATGAGGATTTTCAGTTTCTTCAGGTCTCATCACTTCACATGTCATTCCACAGTGTTTCTATTTTTCTGTACACAATTTGTTTATCAATCACCCAATTACTAAGCTAGAGTGCTATTCTGTCCTCTTTTTTTTTTAACATTTTGTAATTCTTTTTTTTAAAAGATTTTATTTATTTATCTTTAGAGAGGGAAGGGAGGGAGAGAGAGAGAGAGAGAGAGAGAGAGAAACATCAATGTGCGGTTGCTGGGGGCCGTGGCCTGCAACCCAGGCATGTGCCCTGACTGGGAATCGAACCTGCGATTCTTTGATTCGCAGCCCGCGCTCAATCCACTGAGCTACACCAGCCAGGGCCTATTCTGTCCTCTTTACCCTGCAGCTGTATCTTGTCCTCCTAGATCACTGATAATGGCACATTAGCTAGTTAGCTACAGTTGCTAGCTACCCACATATTACTCCAGGTAACTGGCACTTTCTACACCCATTAAGCAATCTCTATGTACCAAAAACTGTTATAAGAAAAAGAGAGATCCCTTTTTAACAAATGGAAAGCCCTAGAAACCTTGGCACATTTATGAGGTCATATGCATATACCTCCAAGGTATCTTAATATCTTAAAACTATATTTTAACTTATAAAGTAAGGGGGAGTTACTACTATTAATTTTTTAATGAAATGTGAATTTTTTTCAATTGATTTTCAGGTTTAAAACCAATATCAAAACTACTGTCTGAGGCTTTCACTATGAAATACTAGAAAGATATGACAACTTATAAGGGAGGCTGCCTTCTGTACATGCTTCTTCAGTATTCTCTTCAAGGACACATGTACAAGAGAGTTCAAAAAAATTGGAAACCCTTGGAGGTTTTGAAGAAAAAGATGGGAATCAGAAAAACTATAGATAATCAACTATAGATTTTTAGAAGATGTTATTTTAATGGCATATTTTACTAATTAAAAAGAAATTTTAAGAAGGGAAGTCATACCAGAAATAATGAGACAAACAGAGATTTGTGGTTCAAGAAATAATCAGGGAGTGAGGAGAAACCAGAATCACTGTTCTTTTATATTCAGGGGTTTTAGTGGTTCAGTAATAGTACATGGTGTGGGCTCTTTCCTAACAAGTAAGTAAAGTCTCTTAAGGCGTTCTCTAAGCTTTAATAAATATACAAAAATTAATTGACTATTAACAATAATCATGATTCTTGATATAAATATTTTTCTAAGAGTAAAAGCATTTCATTTTGTTTTAAGATTTTAATTCCTAGTTAAATTACTTAAAGCAGGGGTTGAATAGAAGTTTTAAAATGCATGATCTGCATAGTTTTCTTATGTAATTTTTATTAAATTAATTAAGTTAACACCATTTGCTACAAAATTGATACATATCAATAGTTATACTGCCTTCCTTTTCTATCATTAAGCAAACATATAGTAATTTTCCAATTTGGAGGGTTATTATTTAAGTCTGTAAGTTTTGCTGCCTTTTTATTGTCTGCCTTTCTAGTTACAGATAATCTATAAACATTTCTTTGGCCTCAGGAACATCTTGAGGACTATTATTTTAAAAAATGGAAAATCTTTTCTCTAATGTATTTAACTAATTCATGTATATTTCTAAGAAATGTATGTGGTCTAAGAAATGTATTGTAATAATATGCGATTATATAAGACTCACTAGAGTGTTGTTCAGATAATGGTTCTATGTGTTTTATTATGGATATCATGGAAGAATATAGAAATAGTAAGTCCATTAGATGGTAAAATTAAATTTCTTTCAAATTTTATTATTAAAAATGACACAAACCCCATACTAAACTAACTTAGAAGCATCAAATTGCTTTAGAAAATGCCTTTATTAGTCTTGATTAGGTGTCTATGGAAATAACTTTGTATTAGCACTCAAAATGCATAATCATTCTTAAATAAGAATTAATAGAAAAGAGTTGCCACACACACATACAAAAAAGAATAAAATTAATGGAGTCCCTGAACTGAAAAAAGATCAAAAATTGATTTAAGCATCAGCAGCAATTTTACATTGCACACACCACACTGTAAGTGCTGTGACATTTCATATTATCACTATGAATATTGGACATTTTTAACAATTAAGACAATAATTTGAAAAACTGATATACTTATATAAAAATAATTGAAATAATTGCGAACAATGGAAATCCTATGTTTACTTAATGTTTTATACCCTCAAAGTGCTTCCAATAAGATTCATTTTATTCTCACCAAAACCTTGTGAATAGTGCCTATCGATTATGCGTATATGTTCTTTGGCTAATCTGTTCATCTACTTTCATCCAGTTCCTTGCACCCTCCTCCCCTCGGGGATCTGTCAGTCTGATCCATGTATCCATGACACTGATTCTATTTTTTTGTCAGTTTTGTTCATACATTTCCACATATAAATGAGATCACATCATGTTTCTTTCTCTGACTGGCTTATTTCACTTAGCACAGCAACATCAGAGTTCATCAATGTTGTCTCAAAGGATAAGAGTTCTTTCTTTTTTACATCCACATAATCCATTATGTAAAGATACAACAGCTTTTTTATCCACTTACCTACTTATAGGCACTTGGCCTATTTCCCGGTCTCGGCTATTTTAAATAACCCTGCAATGAACATAGGGGTGCAGGTATGCATTCTGATTGGGCATTTTGGGATCCTTAGATTATACTCCCCAGAAGTGGGATCTAGGTCAAAAGGTGGTTTTATTTTTAATATTTGAAGAAACTTCATTCTGTTTTCATCAGCGGCTGTACTAATCTGTATTCCCCCAATAGTGCACTATTGAGGGTCCCTGTGCTCCACATCCTTGCCAGCGCTTGTTGTTTGTTGGTTTATTAATAATAGCCATTCTGGCAGGTGTGAGGTGGTATCTCATTGTAGTTACACTTTGTATCCATCTGATAATTAGTGATGGTGAGCATTTTTTCATGTATCTACTGGCCATCTGTATGTCATCTTTGGAGAAATGTCTATTCAGATGCTTCTCCCATCATTTAATTAGACTGTTTGTCTTCCTGATGTTGAGTTTTATAAGTACTTTATATGTTTTGGAAATTAAGCTGTTATCAGATGTTATTATTGGCCAATACATTCTCCCATACAATGGGTTTACTTTTCATTTTATTGATGGCTTCTTTCACTGTGCAGAAACTTTTTAGTTGGGAAAGTTGGCCAGGCACATGCAGAAAAATAAAACTGAACCACCAACTTACACCATATACAAGAATAAACTAAAATGGATAAAAGATTTAAATGTAAGTTGCAAAACAATGAAAATTCTAAAAGGAATGTCAGACATCTTACATAGCAATGTTTTTTAATGGTACATCTCCTAAGGCAAGGAAAATAAAGGAAAAAATAAACAAATTATACATATCAAGTGCATGGATTGTATTTATCTATTTTTATCCTCACTCATGGACATGCTTATTGATTTTAGAGAGATGGGAAGGGAGGGTGACAGACAGGAAGAGAAACGTCATGTGAGAAAGAAAAACTGGTTGCCCTGATCAAGGACAAACCCACAACTTCGGCATGTGCCCTAACCAGGAAACTAACCTGTGACACTCCAACCAAATAAGCACACCAGCCAGGGAGAACGCATGCTTTGTAAAAAGCAAAGATTTGACAAAGTTAAAGAATTCTACCCGATAATGGATCACAGAATGAACTGTGTTACTTACTCATACCTCAAATCACTGAAAACTCTGCTGGTGTAAACTTTTGCTACGAAGTGTCTGGACCTCGGACCAGTGGCATGTGCATCTCTTGGGAGCTTGTTAGAAATGCAGAATCTCAGAGCCCACCTAGACCTGCTGAATCAGAATCTCCACCCTATTGAGATTTTTACATTAAAATTTGAGTCAGACTATATTAAACTACCAA
>PVIA01013486.1:0-31946 GCA_004024845.1 Tonatia bakeri | reverse complement strand
AAATGGTGTTGGAAGAGCTGGACAGCTACATGGCAGTGGGAATACAGACTGGTACAGCCACTGTGGAAAACAGTATGGAATTTCCTCAGAAAACTAAAAATGGAACTGCCTTTAGACCCAGCAATTCCACTGCTGGGGTTATATCCTAAAAACCCTGAAACACCAATCCAAAAGAACCTATGCACCCCAATATTTATAGCAGTACAACTTACAATAGCCAAGTGCTGGAAGCAAATTAGATGCCCATCAGTAAATGAGTGGATCAAAAAACTGTGGTACATTTACACAATGAAATAGTGTGCAGCAGAGAGAAAGAATGAGCCCCTATCCTTTGCAACAGCATGGATGGAACTGGAGAGCATTATGCCAAGTGAAATAAGCCAGGTGGTAAGGGACAGATACCATATGATCTCACCTTTAACTGGAACATAATCAACAAAAGAAAAAAAGCAAGCAAAATATCATGAGAGAGATTGAAATTAAGAACAATCTGACAGTAACCAGAGGGGAGAGGGAGGAGATAATGGGAGGAAGGGTTTTCAGGAACTACTAGCAAGGACATGTGGACAAAACCAAGGGGGGGGGGATAGAAGCAAGGGAGGGAGGTGCGTTTGGAAGGAGTGGGAGAGGGAGTGGTTGGGGAAAAATGCAGACAACTGTAACTGAACAACAATAAAATAATTTAAAAAAATAAATTAAATAAGTCATGTAATCTTTATCAAGAGCCAATGATATACATTGTCCCCATTTTACAGATGAAAACATTGCTGCCTGTTCAATCCATAAAGCTCATTGGCTCAGTATGGAATGCATGTCAAGGGACACCAGAGAGGAAGGAAAATTATAACATGATTTTTGCCACATTTTTTCAGAGTATTGGTGATACTTTTTGGGTGGGGAAGGGCACACGCAGACAAAAATATATATAAAGCCAAGATGTTGAAGAATTACAGCCCCCTGCACACACATGCATTGTCTCATCACTAGGATATACCTATTGCTAGCATTAACAGTGACTTCTTCCAGCATTTTTCTAAGATTTTAAATTTTTTATTAGATTATTACTATACACAAAATTTAGAATCCTGTTTTTCACTGATCATTAGTTCATTTTCCATATTATTAATTTAAACCCTGTAAACATAATGTTTAATAACTGTATAATATTCTAACCAATGGCTGTCTCTTGTAATTATTCTTCCCCTCCTTTTTCTTCTCCTTCTCCTCCTTCTACTACTGGTATTTCTTATTTACAGCTTACCTTTATTGAGAGCTTAACATGTGTTAGACTCTGAGTTAAATTCTTCCTTGTAAAATCTCCTTCAATCCTCGTAATAACTCTTTGAAGTAGGTTCTCCTATTATCCCTTCATAGAGACAAATGTAGAGATGAGGAATCTACTAATGTGCAAAAGGTTAAATACTTTACCTAGGATAACACAGCTATTAAGAAGTAGTGGTAATTTGCCCTGGCTGGCATAGCTCAGTGGATTGAGCGTGGGCTGCAAACCAAAGCATTGCAGGTTCAATTCCCAGTCAGGGCACATGCCTGGGTTGCAGGCCACGGCCCCCAGCAACCGCACACTGATGTTTCTCTCTCTCTTTCTCTTTCTCCCTCCCTTCCCTCTCTAAAAATAAATAAATAAAATCTTTAAAAAAAAAAGAAGTAGTGGTAATTTTTGGTTTTCTCTGTTTTTAGAACTGAAGTTCTAAACCCACTACCACGTTTTTATTGTCAAGTATCTAGATGGATTCCAATCTTTCTGTAATATCATCCTCATATTCTGTGCATGCATGTGTGCATAGTTACTTTTGATTAGTTTTGTAAAAGAGATTTACAGAAGAGGAATAACTAAGTAAATGGGTATAAATATTTTCAGACTCTTAACATGCAGCCAAATTGTTTTCCAAAAGTTCTATCCACTTAAATTTCTGCCACTAATGTATGAGAGTGCTCATTTCATTACACGTTTGTCAGAAATGAAAAGGGAAACAAAAATAGAAGCGAATGACCCTCTATGACTAACAAACATTTCATACAGGTACAGTATCAGAGTTCTGGGGCCCCTGGTTAGATAGGTCTAGGAGTGTCCAGGGGAAGGCAGGGAGAAATGTAGCCTAAGATGGGGGTGAGAATGTGTGTTAAAAACATTTAGAATCAGAGTCTATTTGGGTTTGAGACCCCTCTCTACCAATTGCTAAGTGTCAGCTCTGAGATTTCAGTCTCTCTGTTTAACTTACTTGATTTATTCCAATTGTAGGGTGGGGGGGCAAGGGTAGAATGGCGATTATGAAAGGCCTTGGAAAAGTGGGATTGTTCAACTAGGCCTTAGATGTTGGGGTAGGATTTTGGTTGATGAGGAGGTAGCAGAAGGGCATTCTGATTAGAGGTGATTCCTGAACCACAACCTAGAATCCATGGCTTGTTTGGGGACAATGGGAGCAATGAATACTCACAGAATGGGGCAGTGGCTAGAGTTGGCATGGCAAGCTTGGTTAGGACGTTGAGAACCTTAAATATCATTCCAGGGAATTTGAACTTGATTTAGAGATAAAAAAAACTCAGTGCTTCTGAGGTAAGCAGCTTGATCAGATTTGTATTTTTAGGAGACATCTCTGAGTAAATAGGAAACTAGAGAATAAATGGACAGAGAGGTACTAGTCAGGCAAGGTCAAAATAATTGAGGCAAGATATGAACAAGTCCAAACTTTTAGTTCATAGAATAATGTGACTGCAGCTATAATAGAAGTATGTACACTTTAAGGGGAGTCCAACAGAGGAATTAATCAATTTCTACCCATAGTAAGAGTCAAGAGAAAGAACTGAGAGAACTAACATGTATGGAGTGCACACACAACCACCTTGCAAGGAGGGTGATCATATCCCCATTTTACAAGTGAGTGAAATGAGACCCAGATGTGTCAATCAACCTACTCAGTGTTATGTGGATAGAAAGTGGAAATGTTGAAGTTAGAGCCAAGTGTATCAGACCGCAAATCCCAATCCACTCCACAACCTGTCAAGGCATCTTAGGAGAGGTGGCCTTTCAGTGGAACCTTAAAGAAAACACAGTCTTTCTTCAAATGGACAATGATGGATGAAGAAAATTCCAGGCAGGGAAAACAACCTGGTGAGAGTTTGTGCAGACCTGCTTTCACGGGTATGTATACACTAGATTTAGCGCTCAGTTTGCTAATTGTTTATCATGTATCAAGCCTTAGTCTTAGTGCTTAACACTTACTGGGTCTTTGAATCTTGCCTACAGCTGACATGTAGGTATTCATTATCATGCACACTTTGGAGATGATCACACTGAAGACATGTAGCAATTAATTGAATTGCCCAAATTCATACAGCTAGTGAGTGGCAGAACCAACATTTCTCCTCAGATGTCCTAGTTCCTGAGCTCTTAATCACTCTGTAGCATGGCCCCGTAAGTACAGTGTGGAGGCTAGGAGCCATTGTTCCCTGGCCCCAAAGCAGAAGGACTCTGGAGTAAATCTATTGTTTTTTCTTTCCCTGGAAAGGATATGAATAGCTTTGATGAGGACAGAGGTCAACCAGGAAGACCTGAGTATCACTCTAAAACTGTTTTTAAGTGAGTGTGACCATAATGACAGCTGTCATTTCTAGAACTATACTGTCAACCAGGCCCTGTGTAGGATGCTCCATAGCTCTTCTTTCCTGGGCAGACCCTGCTGGGTGTGTTGCACCAGGGGAATAATGACTGGCCAGGGCATAGGATACTGGTGTGGAAATGGAGGGAGAGGTAAGCACGTAAACCATGCTAAGAATGTGGGCCTTGTCTTTAGGGCAGTGGGAATCCGAGGAAGGCTTTGAAGCCTG
Source organism: Tonatia bakeri (assembly GCA_004024845.1). Classification (NCBI taxonomy): domain Eukaryota; kingdom Metazoa; phylum Chordata; class Mammalia; order Chiroptera; family Phyllostomidae; genus Tonatia; species Tonatia bakeri. Next base: position 28,100 of record PVIA01013486.1, on the reverse strand, counting down.
TGACTGATAAAATCCTGTTGAGAGTTCAAACATTTCTCAGGTGATTGTTTAGCAGAGGAAAGGGAAACTGATTTAGGAAGTGTTAGGAGACCAGAGGCAGCAGATTAGGGTAATCCAGATTACTTGATAAAGGCCTTGACTAAAAGAGTGGCAGTGGGAATGGGGAAGAAGGGACAAATGCAAGAATAATGATAGACTCAATATGACTTAGTGTCTAATTGCATGTGAAGAGCACAAGAAGGCAGCATTAGGGATGGTACCCGCTTCCTGGTTTTTATTTTACTGGGATCCAAGGATTACTTATCTCCTTGATTGGCTGGAAAACTGTATCTTTATAAAGAAAGTATATCTAATGTTGAGGCCAGGAGCAATATACTTTTTTTTTTCTGTGCAGAGAAAGCTAAAAGTGTCAGTGATATGCATGAATAATAAAAATCCGGATTCCTCTCACCTCTCCCCACTTAACGAGAAAAATTATTTTGCTCATAACTTTGATGAGCTTGATGACTGTTCAGAATCATCCCAAGCACACAGAGTGCCCAGGCACTGGGGAAATTATTAATACTTTACTGGTGGACTTGGTTGAGCAAACACAATAAAAACAGGCTCGGTGTCATTGCATGCTGGAAAAGCAGATGGCAGTCGGAAGCAAAGCTGCATCCGGCAGTTTGAAATTTCAAATTACATCAATTTGAAGCTTTGCTCATGCCTCAGGCAAGATTTCCCCTCAAATGAAGGAGATGGAGGGGGGCGAACCCTTTATTCCTGGGCTGGTTTGGAGAGACTGCTGAATGGTGTTCTGCTTTGTATGATACTGGTTGACCCCAGAGCTGGAAGGGACATGGGCTACTTCTGTCCCAAGTTCCAGAGTATAAACCTGGAATGAAAAACCAGAGAAGTCCCTAGCTCTCTAGGATCTCATCAGCCCTAGCTCTCTATTCTTGCACATTCTGTTCTCTCAGTCTCAGGTAAACTTTCCCTTTTTATTCCTCCTTCTCAACCTAGGTAACTTCTATCCTTTAGGACGCAGATCATGCACTACTTGCTTCAATTTACACATGACCTTGTCAACCTGGCAAAGTCTCTTGCCTTCCCTTCTGTATCTCTTCCACTGTGTTGCTTTCTCTCATAATACTTACCATCTTGGATTGCAAGATATACTTTGGTGATTGGAGGCTGTGAGCTCTTTAGAGCTGGGACTGGACCAGTCTTCAGCACACCAATTATAGTACCTAGAATATAGTAGACACTTAACAAATGGTAGTTCTAGTAGTTATAATAATAAGTACTGGATAAAGATTAGCTTATGTTATATTTGTATATGCAGTGTATGCAATACACACAGAGAAAGGGTGGGCACGTAAATGTGTACATGATATCCAGTATAGAAGATGTGTATGAAAGGAAGGTAGGTGTGGGGTATGGGCATGTATGCAGGGGATTTGCACATTGGTTAGGTGTTAAAGTCAGCTAAAATTCTAGCTATCTATCAAGTTACAAGAGGGTCTTTTTCAAAATATAAATTCTGGGGCCCTACTGCCTGGAAATTTATGGAATTGATAATTTTTAAATATCTTCACATATAATTCAGATTGCCAACCAAGATTGTGAGCCTTTAATTAAATTGATAAATATTTGCTGGTTGACCACTGTATGCTAGCACTGTTATAGATCCTGGAGACCTACTGGTGACCTAGACACAGTCGCTGCATTTATGGTACTTGTATGTGTTGAGGGAGGGGAGGTAAAAGAAGCAAATAAATCAATGACTACCCAGAAGACTTTAAAATGGTACTGTTGTTAAGGAAATAAAATAGGACTTCCAGTCAAGGTGTAGGTGTAGGTAGACATGCTTCACCTCCTTATGCAACCACAAAAAGAATTACAACTAAATCTCAAAATAAATAACACCCAGAACTGTCAGAAAATAGAACTGTGTAGAAGTCTAACAACCAAGGATTTAAAGAAGCCACAATCATCCAGAAGGGTAGGAGGGGTGGAGATGTGGAGACAGGGCAGAGAGGCAAGGAGACACAGTGTGGTGCAGAGAGGTGGCAGTGGCAGCAGAATGGGCGCAGGTGGTCCCACATTCACATGTGGTGGAGAAAAATTGGGAGGGATACCTTGAGGCAAGTAATCCAGGTCCCAGGCCAGAACTCACAGCTCAGGGTTCCATAACTTCTTGCTGTAAAAACCAGCTGGGGTTGGGGCAGCAGAAAAACTGCTGGGTTTTCAGGAAACTTCACTTAAAGGGACCACACTGATTGAAAATATACACAAACCCACCCACTCTGGGATTCAACACCAGGGCAACAGCTGGAAGTGCTCCAATTGCATACAGGGAGTGGGTCAAGTTACTGGAAATGGGGTGAGTGTTGGGCAAACCCCAGAAGCCAGGCAGTGGCAGAGTACCCTCTATGGCCCCCTATAGAGCCACAATGTGATGAAGTGGGTTACACCACCCTGGCAATTACATAAGGTTCTAGTCCACACGATTTACAGGTTCCTTTTGCAGAGAGTCAAAGCAGCTCTACCAGAAGCAAACACAGGGAGGCTGACAAATTGAGGAGACAAAGGAATATGGCCCAAATGAAAGAACAGAACAAAATCCCAGAAAAAAGAACTGAACTAAATGGAGATAGCCAACCTATCAGATGCAGAGTTCAAAACACTGGTGATCAAGATGCTTGCAGAACTCATTGAGTATGGCAACAACATAAAGGAAGAAATGAAGGTTACATGGAGCGAAATAAAGAAAAATCTACAGGGAACCAACAGTCAAGGGAAGGAAGCTGGGATTCAAATCAACAATTTGGAACATACGGAGGAAAGAAATATTTAACCAGAACACAAAGAAGAAACAAGAATTTTAAAAATGAGGAGAGTATAAGAAGACTCTGGGACATCTCCAAACGTGCCAACATCTGAATCACAGGGATGCCAGAAGAAGAAGAGGAAGAGCAAGAAATTGAAAACTTATTTGAAAAAATAGTCCTGGCTGGTGTGGCTCAGTGGACTGAGTGCCAGTCTGAGAACTAAAGGGTCACCAGTTCAATTCCCAGTCAGGGCATATTTTGGATTTTGGGTCAGATCCCCAGTGGGAAGCATGTGAGAGGCAACTGATCAATGTATCTCTCACACATTGATGTTCCTCTCCTTTTTTTTCTCCCTCCCTTACATTATCCCTATAAGTAAATAAAGTCTTTTAAAAAAGAAAAAATAATGAAAGAAAACTTCCGTAATTTGATAAAGGAAATAGACATACAAGTCCTGAAAGCACAGAGAAACCCAAACAAGTTGGATCTGAAGAGGACCACACCAAGACACATCAAAATTAAAATGCCAAAAGTTAAAGATAAAGAGAGAATCTTAAAAGCAGCAAGAGAAAAGCAGAAAGTTACCTACAAAGGAGTTTCCATAAGACTGTCAGCAGATTTCTCACAAGAAACTTTGCAGGCAAGAAGAGATTGGAAAGAAGTATTCAAAGTGATGAAAAGCAAGGACCTACAACCTAGATTAATCTATCCAGCAAAGGTATCTTTTAGAATAGAAGGACAGGTGAAGTGCTTTCCAGAAAAGATGAAGCTAAAGGAGTTCATCATCACTAAGCAATCATTACATGAAATGTTAAAAGAACTTATTTGAGAAAAAGAAGATCAAAACTATGAACATTTAAAAGGCAACATATTCACAACTATCAACTGAATCTTAAAAAAAGGCACAAAAACAAACTAAGCAAACAACCAGAACAGGAAGAGAGTCATAAGAATGGAGATCATTTGGAGGGTTATCAGCTGGGAGGAACAAGGGGAGAATGGGGGGAGAGGTGCAGGGAACAAAAAAGCGTAGTTAGTAGGTACAAAACAGACAGGAGGATGTTAAGAACAGAATAGGAAATGGAGAAGCCAAAAAACTTACATGCACAACACATGATCAAGAACTAAGGAGGGAATTGCTGGAGGGAAGGGGGTACTAGGAATAAGGTGGCAAAAGGGAGAAAATTGAAACAACTGTAATAACATAATAAAGTAGACTTAGAAAATCAATAAATAAATTTTTAAAAATAGTCATGGGAATATGAAGTACAGCATAGGGATCATAGTCAATAATATTGTATTGGGTTGGCCAAAAAGTCTGTATGATTTTCTCCATCATATAAAAGATACAATTTTCATTTTCATTAATAACTTTATTGACTTGGATATTTTGAGTATCTTGGCTATCTCCCATGTGGTATAACATCTATTGTTCTCAATTAATGTCTTGATTTGATTGCTATCAACTTGAACTGACCTACCCACTGTGCCTTTCTCAAAATAACAAAGCATAATATGCCAAAAATATTGCATATTTTCTTCCATCTTCAATATTAAAATGGCTACTCAAAAATTCACTAATCTTGATAATTTTTTTAATGCACTCTGATTTGACAGCTGTCACCATACAATCTAACAAAATTGTTTCTAATGAAGTTAAAGACAACTAAGCACTACTAGAGTCATCTTATGGGAAAAAAAACAGACAAATGTTTTAGTGAACCCAATAATAACTATGTATGGTGTCAGATGGGTACCAGAAATATCAGGGGGAACACTTTGTAAATTATATGATTGTCTAACCACTAAGCTGTATACCTGAAGGTAATACACAAAAATACTGAATGTAAACTGTAATTAAAAATGAAATAAATTAGGTAATGGCATAGGCAATGGTTGGAGTGATCAGGGAAGTTCTCTTCGAAGATGGGACATTTGAGCTGAGATCTAAGTGATGTGAAGGGAACAGTCAGATGGATACCCAGGGATGAGACTTTGCAGTAGTGGGAGCTGGGAATGCAATGCCCCTGCGACAGAAATGAGCTTGGCATATTTTCTGAGCAAAAAGAGGTGAGTGTGCCTGGACTGTGAAAAATGAAGATACAGGGTGGAGTGAATGAAGTCAGAGAGAATGGTAGCGAGGTCAGATCATACAGGATGTTGTAGGAAGGGCAAGAAAATTTATTTGGAATAATTGAGAAACCACATGGGGAGGATTTAAAGTAAGGGGGTAAAATGGTCCCACTGAGCATTTTAAAAAGACCACATTGGGTTGCTTGGAGAAATCATTGTAGGGATGCAGGAATGGTAGTGGAGAGACTGGTGACCAGTGTAACGGTCTGAGAAAGAAGTGGTAATGACTTAGAGGACGACGGTGGCAAGGGAGATGGAGAGAAGTGAACGGACTGGGGAGAGTGTAGAGATAGAGCTGGCAGGATATCTTCTTCATGGACTATTGAAGGATTGAGGGGAAAAGGGAAACTGAAGATAACACCCAGGTTTTAGAGTAACTAGATGGAGTGTGATGCCATGTTGTAGGAGACATAAGGGGGTTATTTGGGAAATGGGTTTATTGTGTGGTAAGCTTTGTGCATTTAAAGTTGAAGTTCATGTGATATGCCTGTACAATGTGTGTGTGTGTGTAGAATGTATATTTAAGAAACATATATTGTAGTCATGTCCTGAGGCTGCTGCAAAAAATTGTGACAAACTTGGTGGCTTAAAACAACAGAAATGTATTCTCTCAACAGTGTTTGTGTGTGAAAGTCTGAAATCAGCTTTGCTGATTTGAAATCAAGGTGTTGGCAGAGCCATGCTTCCTCTCGAGACATCAGAGGAGAAATCTATTCCTTGTCTCTTCCTGTGGTGGCTGGCACTCCTTGGCTTGGGGCCACACCACCCTGGGCTTCAAGGCCAGCAACTTCAAATCTCTCTCTGCTCTGTTTTAACATCATCTTCTCTTGTGTATTTTGTGAATGTGTGTATGTGCAAGAAATCTCTTTCTGACCCCCTCTTATTAGGATTTACGTGACTGAAGCATTTAGGGACTACATGGGTAACCAGAATAATCTTCCCATATGAAGATACCTAACTTAATCACATCAGCAAATATCTTTTTTGCAAATAAAGGCAACATTTGCAGGTTCCTTGGATGAGGGCCTGTGTACATTGAAGTGTGCAGATTACAGCTCAGTGGTATGCAGGTATGTGTGTGTACACACTCAGGTCACCTATATACCTGGCTTTCTAGGGTTATATGCATGTGAATGTGAGGACCTTTCTATGTGGGTGCACCTCTCCTGTGTCCCCATACCAAGAGACTCTGCCAGTCACATGGCTGCTGCTGAGAAAGTGTTTATAAACAACATTGTTCTTTCTTGCTTACCCTGAAAATCCACATTAGCATTAGATTCTGAGGCCATCCCAAAAGGAGTCCTCCTGTTTTGACTGTATAACTATTTGTATTTGTATCATTTGGATTGTCTATTTTAGTTTTGAAAATATTTTAGCTTTGTTTCCCAATATCTATAAGTTTATGAAGCTCCCCTTCAAGGTAAAATATGATGTGCTCTCCCCCTTCTTACCATGAGAATAGTTGTACATGCTTAGTGTCCATTGACTGAGGACTGTACACTAACAAAAAGTTAATAGGTGTTTCCTTATGCTTTTGAATAATGTTTACTTTATTAATTAATCTCAATAGCATCTACCTAAACTTAAGAAATACTGCTATCTGGCCCTGGCTGGTGTGGCTCAGTGGATTGAGAGCTGTACTGCAAAGCAAAGGATCACTGGTTTGATTCCCTGTCAGGGCACATGCCTTGGCTACAGGCTAGATCCCCAGTGGGGGCCAGGTGAGAGGCAAACACACATTGATGTTTCTCTCCCTCTCTTTTCCCCTCCCTTCCCCTCTCTCTAAAAATAAATAAATAAAATCTTTATAAAAAATACTGCTATCTGGATGTACATGGCGTTGTTTTTTAGGTGATAGGTAATGTTTGGTGTGTATATATGTCCATGACACTTTGAAATAACTCAAAGAACCCTTGGGGAATCTGTATTCACAGTTTGGGAGATATTATAGTGGAAACAAGATTCACAGACTAGTGTTCCACACACCTAATTGACCAGCAGGCATGTCTGCATTGGATAGCAGATTATTATTACTGCAAAATTAAAACATAATGCCTTTGGTAGAACCTGTACTCTCTTGTGAGTTCTAGTTATACCATTCACAATTTTACTAAACCTGCATGCCCCACTCCTTTCTAATCTAGTTGGCCCTGGAAGACCTATCATTTGTGATCCCTGATACAAATGCAGCCATCTATAATTGGTAAAGTCGCTGATATCCCTGATCTCATTTTGGCTTCATAACCCCCACCACCACCCTGAGTTGGAGATAAGATTTCATTTGTATCTTAAAGATAAGTTAATTGAGACTCAATAGTTTTAACAGTTTGCCCTGTGTCATCCAGCTAGGAAGTAGAATTGCTGTGGCTGGAATCTAAGTCTCTTGACTCGTAGAAAGATGCTTTTTTCCCCTCACACTATACTGTCTTCCTTACAATTTGCCTGAACTCCAGATAAGCCAGATATTACTGTCAATGGATAGCCATCAAAATCATATCTGAGGAAACAGTAGTAAATAACTGACCGTAAACAAAAGTAAGGATGGAAATCTGCTTACTTCAGTTAAAGACATTGAACAGTGGCAGTAAATAATGTACAAGAAAGCAGATAATGGAGTTTGTAAACAATAGAGCAATTCTCTTCATGCTAAGGAAAAAGCAGAGGTTATTGAAGGCAGAGAGCAAACAGTAGGAAAAACACAACTGAAGAAGCCAGAGATTGAAACCTTGACTTGTGCCTGAACAAAGCCACCTCTCAGAGTATCTGTTCTGTTCTGTTTTGTTTTTTCATCTTCAAATAGTGTTGCTCACTCATATAATACCTATTTCTTTGTATTGAAATCATGAGGACTAAACAGAATCATGGAGGCAAAAAATGTTCTGCAAATAATACAATGAATAATAACTCTGATCTGAAGCCTAGAAGGCTTTCAGATAAATATTTTTTTTCTCCATGGGGAATTAATATTTAATCTATGTGGTCATTGAAGTTTTTCTTGTTTCTCATAGAATATTGGGGGTTTATTATTAGATCCCGGATCTCTGAGGCAGATCTTAAGACAAAAATGAGTTGAAACTTGCACAGTGAGTTTCCATAAAGACCACTGGTCCAGGTATCTAATAATATCCAAGTTCTGGATGAATAAAAAATTGCAAACATTTACATTAGGTAGTTAGATTCTGGGGATGGGGATTGAATTTGAAACTGTTGGAACTGTTGTAACCAACCACCATAGAATGGGTGGCTTAAACAACAAACATTCATTTCTCAGTTCTTGAGGCTGGCAAGTTCAAGATTGAGGCAGTGGCAGAATCATTGTCTGGTGATGGCTCACTTCCTGGTTCATAGAAGGTTCATCTTGCTGTGTCCTCACACGTCTGAAGGAGTGAGAAAGCTCTCTGTGATCTCCTCTATACGGGTACTAATCCAATTCATGTGTGCTCTGCTCTCTTGTGCTAATCACCTGCTAAAGACTCCACCTCCAATTTCCATCACAGTAAGCATGGGGCTCCAAAATATGAAATTTGGGGGGCACAACATTCAGTCTATAGCAGTGACTATGGCCTTTGGATTTGAAAGGACTGTATTTCTTGCACATGTTGAGTAAGCACCAACTTTTTCCAGCATCTTCTGTGTAGTCTATTTATTGATTTTAGCTAAAATGCTTGCCAAAGATGACGAGTCACCAACAATGACAGTTTTCCTCAAGTGCCATAGATATCCTTTTCTTATGCTCTGGTTTCTAGATTTGATTGTGGCTTCAGAACATCTCAGGGAAAATCAGTGAGGGATATGGTGAAGTCTGTGTGTTGCACAGGTTTCTGTGTAATCCCACCAACTAAGCCAAACCTCTAGAGGAGAGGAGCATCGGGGGGTTGTGATGTTCTCTGCCCATGCTTTTCTGACTGCTTCTGAAGAAAAGTTCTCTCACCTCTAGTTGGGATATATACTTTTTGCACTGAGGATTTATTGACTATAACCACCAGAGCACAAAACTGATCTAAAATGGAAAGGGAGTAAACCCCCATTTTTTTCAAATCCAACTAGGCAGAAAGGTAACTAAAAAGAATTTTGGTCTCACAGGTGCTCTCTATGATGATTATTGATTCGATTGCAAGAATTAAAATGGACAACATATTTTTAAGTACCTTGTAATCTCATAAGTAAAGAAGCAGTTTCTCACCTATCTTAGACTCCTATTTAACATTAAGAAATTTTGTGCTGTATGGTTATAATTATACTTTGGTATCTTTTAGATGAGAAAAGACATGATACTATAAGCTACAATCTGTAACAGTGTCAACAATAAAAACTACAAATAAATAAAATAAAAAATAAATAAAAGCTACAGTGAATAGCATAGGGCCATCTTACAATGGGGGAAAGAAGGGGAAGGGTAAAGTCAAAGAACATGTATAAAGGACCCATGGACAAAGACAATGGGGGGAGGATTGAATGTGGGAGGTGGGTGGTGAGTAGGGCAGGGGAGAGTAATAGGAAGAAATGGGGACAAATGTAATTGAACAACACTAAAGAAGAATTAAAAAACAAAATGGGCTACATGTTAAGTGGATACAAATATCACATAAAGAAACATGTTAACATTTATGGAGATGTACCCGTACATCTGAAAATTTTCAATTGACATATACCAACACATTGTATTTTCTTTTCTTTTACTTGATTTTAATTTTTGTTATTTTTATTTTTATTGTTGTTCAGTACAGTTGTCTCCATTTTCACCCTACCATGTACCCCCACCCCACCCATCCTCGCCTTCCACCCTCGAACCTACCCTCTTTGGCTTTGTCCATGTGCCCTTTATACATGTTCCTTGATGGCCCTTCCTGTATTATCCCCTATTGGCCTTCTTTACAGACAATATCTGATGTATATACAGATTTGTGAACTCTTTATAAAAATGTCTTGATTCTCCTGGGCTTTGTTGCCCATTGGTTGAGAAATACTGAATTCTTAAATTATTTTTGATGATTATTTGTATGATGATCAGGAAACCAGATTTTTCAGTTTATTCCTCAGTTATTCCAGATAAATAGGAATGATGAGAAAGAACTTATAAGTGTCACTTTTTGGCCTCTGGTCACCCGACAACTCAAAGGTATGATAATATGTCTAGTATTTGAAGGAGATTTTAAGATGTGTGGTCTTATGAGGCAGTGGAAGAATTCAGAGAGACCTAGCTACACCAATGCTTGGGTTCCATTGTTTCCAGTCTTTGTATCTTTGAGGAAATTAAACTTAGTCCCAGTTTCCTGATTTGCAATTTGGACGTATAGATAGCCACTTTACAGCAGTGTTGTGAGGCTCAGCATATGACAGGCATTTGAAAAATAGAAGCTATATTTTAACCCAGTCCCGTTTTACAAATAAGAAAATAAGGGTCAGAAAGATTGAGACTTAAAGGACACACACACACGCTAGTTTGTGATAGTGCAAAGCAAAGACCTCCTGACTCATACACCTGTATTTTACTACAATTCTAAAATTTATGCTTTCTTCTCCCACTCTTAAAACATTCATACCAATTTTCTAGGCTGAAATTGGCAACAAGCCAGCATATGGAGGTTTGTTTTTAAAAGAGACAAGAGAAAAACTCACAGCATCTTTTACCCAGATTCTCAGAATGGTTTCCAGTAAGTGCTACTTTATCCCAGGAACTCAAACATTGGGTTGCTGCTTCTCCTGCCTCCCCTGATTCTGTTACCAATCAGAAAGCCCTGTGATCCACAGCTAATTAAAGAGGGATGGAAGAAAATTATACCTCTGTTGATGCTGTTGTTTTAATCTATCTCAAAAGCTTCTTAACAACAAGGCAACAAGCAGTGGACTAAGAGGGAGTTCTCTCTGACAGAGAGGGCACAAGAGACCCTAGAATGATTTCCATGAATCTACTATTATTTCATTAAGTGACTTTTACACTTTCTGTTGTTATAGAATATAGATTCTCTCTCTCTCTCTCTCTCTCTCTCTCTCTCACACACACACACACACACACACACACACAAACACACACACACAGATAATCTTCTAGGATTTGTTGAGTTTTAGGAAAGCAGGAAGTCCCAGAAGATAATAAAATACCATTTATATCACATATTTATTATATGCCTTGCACGATGTTTTTGCTCTCATCTCCTCATTTACTCCCCATAACAAGTATGCCTCCCATTTTATATAACAAAATATCAAAACTTTGTGGAGTTAAGATCACATAGCTAATTATTATCAGAGCTGAGATTCAGAACCATGTTTTTATCACCATCATTATAACCAGTCATTATAATTATCATTCACCATCTTTACTGAAATGCCTAACATTTATTAAGCATTTACTACAGATTGAGCCCTCTTCTATGTACATTGAATATATTAATTTATTTAAATACACTTTATATGTGCCTCAACAGCTTATTTCTCATAAAAACCCCTATAGTAGGTATTATTATCATCTGCAAAATTTCCCAAGGTGATGCAGCTGAGGGCCCAATTAGTTAAACTCCAGAAGCTGCACTCTTAGCTACACTACCCTGTCTGAATCCAAACCAGATACTTTCCAGCTCTATAATTTGCCTCACTAGGGCTTTCAGGACTGGGGTGTCTTTCAGGAGCCCCATGGAACCAAGGTAACACATCTCCTTGGAGAGTGTGACCCAGTTCAGATATACCTAGGTTAAAATCCTCCCAGCTATTGTAACAGTATTCATCGCAGCCTTGGCTGTGGACAATGGTAGGTATGCTGTTCAGAATTAAACAGGTGAGCGTTAGTAGGTTATCTGGTTTCCTTGGTGCTTAAAGATGGTCTGCACCTAGAGCAGTGCTAATTAACAGGAAACGGGCAAGGCATGAAGGAAGTCAGCACCTTGGACAGTGCCAGTGGCTTCCTAAACACTGCTAACTGCAATTGGCAGAGATTGCCCTGTTCTAAAGCTGAAATTTTAAAAGCTCTTGACCTTCTTGCCCTAGACTCAAAACAGTGATGATTCATCTTTTGTGTGCACATAGTAACCTAAAATAACAACAATGCATTATTTCTCATGATTTCGTGGGTTGGCTGAGCAGTTTTCTCTGCTGGTGTTCCTGGGCTCATTCATACAACTGCATTCAGTTGCAGGGTCAGCTAAGCTGAAAGGTTCAAGTTGGCTTCAATGACATGGTTAGTAGTTGGTGCCAGATGCTGGCTGGGCTGCTTCATTTCCTCTCTATGTGATTATCCTACAGTAAGCCACACCATCTTCCTTGCCTGGTAGAGGTAAGGCAACATTCTCCTCTTGAGACCTAGTCTGCAGAACTCACAAAAAGTCAGTTATCTCACATTTTAATGGTAAAAACAAGTGTCAAGAGGTCAGAAAATAGACTCCACCACAATGAAACAAGCTGTAAAAATATTTGCAGCCATATTTAATTGATCACAACCTCCCTAAAAAAGCTGATCAAGCTATATCATAGTGAGAAGTAGCAAAGTTCTTCCCTGACACTCAGTGCAATCCCACCCTAGCTCATTATCCATATAATGCTGCTGAATTTTGTTTGTACCTCTTCATACTAATCTATTTGTGCATTGAATAAGCAATTATTCAAGATTATTTGTGAGACAGGCACAGTGCCAGTTTTCTAAATTCACATTAGCTTATCAAGTTATTACAAGAATCTATCCAATTTTATCATCCCCCTCAACCCTCATTTTAAGAAGAAATCACTGAATCTCAGGAAGTTGAAGAAATTTGCATCAGTATGCAGTCAGCACATGGCAGTCTTCCACTTTAGTAGTTTATTTATTATTGGCACTTAATCTGCTGCATTGCAGTTCTCCATTTACCTGCCCACTTTCCTAAACACTGTGATCTCCCTGAGGGCAAGACTGTGTATTTCTCCTTTGTGTATCACCAGTGCATTGAATGCTGCTAGAGATGATTTGAAAGTTCTCAGTAAATGTTGGCTGGAGAAATGAATCAACTTCCCAATTGTGGACATTATGTCCTTTCCTGATGAGTGTCTCCAGTTTATGTTACTTGGGCCCATGTGGCTGAGAATATTATTGGACATAATCAACAACATTTATCAAAAGCTTGCTAGATCCTGGAAACTGTTAGTAATTTTTTAAAACTATCCTTTTAAAAAAATTACTTATTTATTTATTTTTAGAGAGAGGGGAAGGGAGGGAGAAAGAGAGGGTGAGAAACATGAATGTGTGGTTGCCCCTCACCTGGCCCCCACTGGGGACCTGGCCAGCAACCCAGACCTGTGCCCTGACTGGGAATCCAACCTGTGACCCTTGGATTTGCAGCCCATGCTCTATCCTATGAGCTACACCAGCCAGGGCTGCTATTTTTTTTACATATTTATTTCATGTACTCTCACCATTTATGAGATAGATACTGTCATTTGACTTTGCATATGAAGAGCCAAGGTGGTAGAGAAGATGACGACATTGTTCCAGGTGATACATTTGCCAGGAGACGGAGTGGAATTTGAACTCAGGACTGTCTGAATCCTAAGGTCATATGCTTGATGACTTAATTATTCATTTCACTTGACTCTGTTGCCTTTCTGCATTCTCCTCCTGGAAGAATAGTTTACAAGGTCATGTGAAAGGAAACTTACATGAGCTAAAACCTCTCCATTCTCTACTGAATAAGATAGAAGGAAACTCAAAACTCTGTGTTCTGGCTCCAAACTACCTTTCTGGCCTTACTTCCTACTCAGCACATCTATAGATTCAATATTCTGACATTACTCACCCTTCTATGATGTGGCCACTGGGATCATATCTCTTTGCCTTTGCTGATAACATTCCCTCCATTCTTCACACATTGAAAGTATTTTTAGTCTACATGACAAGCCAAAGTGACTCTTCTTTGGTAAAAACATTTAAAAAAATTCTTTAGTTGCTATTAACCACCTATTGTCAATGTTTCTCCAGTAAATAATGTATGTTTTTGCTTAACCTGATTCCACCCCAGTTCACTAGTTACATGACTGTCTTCCACTAAAGTGCTAACTTCTTTCATCTTTTTTTAAATAGGTGTGACATGTCTGCTAGGTCACAGACACTATCCTATAGCCTAGGACTGTAGAAGTAATTAAGACATCAGCCCTATTCTCAGCAAACTTATGGAATTCAGCACAGAGAAGCCTTTGAGTATTTTTGAGACTCAGTTATCAAAATTGCAAAAATAGTCAATAATACTGACCTCACAGGGTTTCTGTGAAAATTAAATATATAATAAATGCCTATTATAAGAGCTCAATATATTTTAGCATTCTAAACTTCTCCCTAACTTAATTTCAGAAAGAATGTGTCTCAATTCAAAATACACTGTTGGACTGTGGCCTTGTGGTTCAAGTTTGTTGGAGTGTCATCCCATACACCAAAAGGTTGTGGGTTTGATCCCTAGTCAGGGCACATACAGATGGCAACTGATGGATGTTTCTCTCTCTCATATCAATCTCTCTCTCTCTCTCTCTTCCCCCTCTCTCTCCCTCCCTCTCTTTCCTGCTCCCTCACTTCTCCCTCCCTCTCTCCCTCTCCATCTTCCTCTCCCTTCCTCTCTAAAATTGATAAATATATCCTTTGGTGAGGACTTAAAAATTACATTGTTGGATGAATGGATGGATGGCTGGATGGATGGATGGACGAGTGAATGAATGAGGCAAGACAAGTGGAGTAAAATTCCAGGCCACAAGGCAAGACAGCATCAAGTCCCTTCTTAGGGGCTCTGAGCCACCAAAGCCCTGGAAAATATCCTCTCCTGCTACCCCAAACCCCTCCCCAAAGACCATGTCACAGCTCCTCCCCTTCACAGGGGGCCCAAAACAGCTTGTTTTTCTTCTCTTTGTGTGTTGGGAATATGTGATTTTACTGTCAGCATGGTGTTTCTAATGAAAGGCAAATGGTGTCCAATGTGACTTGGAAAAAAATGTACAAACAACAACAAAATTATATGTTCTTTTTTCCTGTAGTGTTCGCTGGGAGAATATGTGACTTGTTTGCTGTCAATACGGCTTATAATGACATGGTGCACAGAAGCACTGCCAAATGTGTGCGGCATTCATTATACACATGTATTAAATGTAATGCGATATGAGTTTGGCGGCAGAGCAGATGAGGGCTGCCCTGGGGCTAATTTGGAGTTACAGCACCTCTTCCCATGGATGATTAAGGGGGAAAGGGGAAGTGGGCAGTAGCATGGGTGTGTAGCAGGATGTCTAGAATTTTCAGGACTGATTCTGGGCTAGGATGAAAGAAAAATCTTAAGAGTTCAAAGAGTCCTCAAAGATATATCTCATTTTTAGCAGCAATAATAAAAAATTATTACTAATCAATTCTTGAGTCTGAACTAAATTCCAGGCTTGTAAAAGTTCCTGGAAATAAGATGCTTCACCAGCCTTAAAGAAGTTCTCAAGCTACTAGTACAAAGAGAAGTAGAGAGAGATTGACAGTATGCTCTGATAAATGCACTAACAGCTATGGGCTAAGATTAGTATAGAACTACATAAGAGAATAACTAAACCAGCCTAATGTTACTTCCTCTGAGATGTTTTCCCTGACCCCTCATATATGACTAGGTCATCCTGCGATATGCTCTCATCACACCCTGGGCTTTTCCTTCATGGCATTTGATCATGGTCTAAAGTTAGTTGCATGTGTGATAATTTCATCAATATCTCTCTGGCTTCTAGACTGTGAGCTCCATGAAGGCAGGGCATCACTGATTGTGCTTACCTTATGTCTCCAGCACCTACCACAGTCTCTAGCACTTAGTTCATACTTCAATAATATTTGCAGTTGAATAAATGGATAATAGGATACTGTCATATATGAGAATAATCTTGAAGGGAATGGAAGACATAAGTCATGTAAATGGGTGAGGGTAAAGGTGAGTCAAAGGTGCCGGCATGCACTGCATATAAAAGTATGTAAAACTACAGGAGTGAGAAAGTGCAGGATAACATTGAGAGAAAAGCAGGAAGAGTGAACAGTTGGGATTCTTAACTGTATCATTCACATTTTCTCTAGTAAGGCAAAAAATTACATGAGAGGCCAAATCTCACTGGTAGTGTCTGTGAGAAAATACACAGGAAACACTGGACTCTTGGTGCAAATGTAATTTGGGGGGTAGATGGAGGTGAACTAGACAGAAAAGGCACTAGTGTGGCCATTGAATCAAACCACGTTCAAAGAAGAGTGTAGCTAAAGAATGCTTAAGAAATTCTTCTCTTATATTGAGATGATAATAGGAAGGGGCATATCCATTGCTCAATTGATGAAGCTTATTGAAGGAAATGGCTGCAATGGAACCAAATTGTTATGAATGAAATGAGCTTATTGAACACACATTCCTACCATTGGAAAACTAAGAGGAATAACATTAACAATGGCTAACGTTTTTTGAGTAGTCATTATATGCCAGCAAGGTACAGTGATAATTAGCTTCCATTCAATTAACTATTGAATGTGCAATCACATTCAATATTCACAACATCATAAGGTAGGCACTATAAAGGTCCCACTTAAAGATGACATAAGTAGAAGGAAACCTAGTGAGGTTAAGTAACTTGCTCAAGGTTATCTAACTGAGCAGAGGCATAGCCATGATTTAAATTGAGATCATTTGACTTCTGAATCCCATTATTTAACCACCATGTTGCTGAACCAGGCTTTAAGACAGTCATGACAGACTGAGTCCCTCATTGTCTGGATTTAATTTTAAGCACACTTGGCTCCCTCATCCTATGAACTCAACATTAAGTAACAAACCTGCCTTGCCTACTTATTGGCCTTTCAGTAAAATGAGTAGGGTCCTAGTGCCAGTTCTTTATGGACTTTTGATGTGATTGCTGTCATAACAACTCTCATGGATTTGGAGATTTGCAGATGTTTTAGGAAATGATTCTTGGAAATATTCAGCACAATGGGAGGGTGAAGGATCCATTTGACCAGAGATGATGCTGGGGGGTGGGTGAGTCAGATCATGGGAAGTCTGATGTGTCACAAGGGGGCTGACCCAATGGATAATTTCAAAAAGGAGGAAACTGAAAGCATCAAAGGTTAAGGTCTTTCCCCAGTACTTTGTAAAAACTATGTATATATGTGTATATATGTATATATACACACACACATAACATAAATATGCACATTTAATACGTATAATATATCTGCACATACAAGGGTGGACAAAAGTAGGCTGATAGTTGTATACAAATAAGTAATACAATAATTAATAAATAATAATATAAGAATAAAGTATGTTTCGTGTACTCACAACTGTAAACATACTTTTGCCAACCCAGTATTATATACACACACAAATACTATATATATATTAATATATTTTCATAATTAATGATAAATATAGAGAGATATTTACCTTGAATTATATCAGCTAACATTTATTGAACTCTTATGTACCTTCTATGCTATGCCTTCTCAAGCATTATATCATTTAATCTTCACAACAACCTGAGGAAGTAAGGTTATTATTTTTATTTTTCCAATGAGGAAAACAGGACTCAGAGAAGTTAGGCCACTTGCCAAGGCTACAATGTCACTTACTAGCTAAGCCCATATTTCCTCATCTGTTCAGCTCCTCCAGGCATGTTCCATTAACAGCCATGTGATTCTGTCTCTCTTGCCTGTCTCTACCTGTTTATATAGCTCTGCAAACAGGTTCCTCTGTGAACTGGCTCCTCTGTGAGCTTCTGAAGGTCAAAGCTGGAGTCCATTCACCTGTGTCTCCATGGCTTAGCCCTGGCCCATGTCTCTACCTTGAATGTTGGCGGAGTAAGTGAAGGAATATATTGCCTCAGTATACTGGTATGTTAAATGATGGAGCTGGACTAGAACCAGGCTCCCTAAGCAAAGCATGAAGGATCTCTGTTCAGCTTCCAAACTTCCCTGTTCTCTGAAATCTAACACTTACAGCCAGTTCCTCTTTTTGAGTGAGTAACCAGATACTGTCCTGGGGCATCCTTTCACAGTAGTTTCTTAATATTTAACATGGGCATGGATTTCTCTTTTTGTGAGTTTGCTTCTCTCTCTTACTGGCCCATGGGCTCCTCAAGAGCAAAAAGGAGATAAAGGGATTTATATTTGTTGAGCTTGTAAAGCATGCCAAGTGCTACATCAAGGCCATCATGTGCATGAGTTTATTTATCTTCATGACAATTCTTAGAAACAGTTATTTTCTGCTTTTAGAGGGGAGCCTATTTGAGCTCAGAGAGTAATATGATCTGAGTGCTAATATATAACAATCAAGGAAGAACTGGCATTTAAACCTGGGTCTTTCTGATGTCAATCTATGACGTGGACACTGACTTTCTCACCTTAGCCTAATCGCCACATGGCCTGGGCTTCCCCTGCCAGAGACACCAGCCCTCCCTCCTCTCCTACGTGCTCCCCCTGTATCAGGACCCAATGGCAGTGAGCCTGGCAGCATGGAGGGTTGCAACAAACATGCGCTCTGGCATCTCATAATGCGGCTTAAGGTATGCCAGCAAGAGGAAGAACAGTTGGTGAACAGTTGGCAAATGGATATTTTTATGCAAGGGTTGCCTAGAGAAAGGGTGGGGGGAGAGTGAAAAACTGTTTATAAAGAAGCCACAATTGATAAGGTCTTTGTTAGCTTTTTGGATTTAGATTTTCAAGTCCATTGCTTTGCATCTGAAAAGGAATAGAAAGGTTCCTGAGGAGCCAAGCTCCCCAGCTTCCAAAATGTGAAGGCATTTAAGAAACCCGTCCAAGGCTGAGTGTGTTGAGGATTTTAATTATTTCAGCAAGGAGCTCAAAGATGCTCCAAATTCCTGTGGACAGCTTCTCTCCTGGATTGTTTATATCGTGGCTTATCCATGTGCTATCTTAAGAGTTATTGGATGGACAAAGAGGAAAGAAAGGAAAAGAGAGCACCATGCAGACTGTATCTGGGAGAGTTGTAGCCACTTTAATCCTTTGCCTACTATTTTGTGTCTTTCTCTGCACCTTAATGTTCTCATCTGTAAAATGGGAATAATTGTATCCATCACAGTGTGTTATTGTGAGGATGTAAAATACACCCTTGAAACCTTAAAGCTGTTTTGAAATAAGAATATCAGTTCTTTTTTGGAGCACTATTTTAAAAATAAAGGCCTCCATTTCCCTACCTCCTTTTCTATATAAATTTATTCTGCCTACAATTATAATACTTATAATAATAATAGCTGCAATTTTTCCAGTGCTTAGAATATGCCAGAACCCTATTTTGGTATATTTGACGCTTGCAATGGTTCTGTGAGGAAGGTTCCATTCTTCAACTGAAATGGGAACTCAGAAAGGTTTGGTAGCATAGCCCAGGTTAGTAAGAAAATGCCTCGATGCTCAAAAACACTGGAATGGACAGGTTGGTCTGGAGTGTGAGCACTAACCACTCTTCCATGTTCCAGGAGCCCCAGAGTGACCCAGAGAGCAGACACAGGGATAGGTATTCTGTTGTAGCTTGAATTGTATCTTCCCCTTCCCCACACATGTTGAAGTCCTAACTTCCAGTACCTCAGAATGTGACCTTACTTGGAGATGGATTTCACAGAGTAATTGAATTAAAATGAGGCCACATTAGAGTGGGCCCTAATTCAGTGTGACTGGTATCCTTATGAAAAGGGGGTATTTGCATACACAAATACATAGGAAGGGAAGAGACACAGGAAGAAGAGAGCCCTCCACCAGCTAAGGAGAGAGGCCTGGAGCAGATCTTTCCCCAGAGACCCCAGAAGGAATCAGCCCTGCTATCACCTGATTTCAGACTTCTAGTCTCCAGAACTTCGAGACAGTAAAATTCTGCTGTTTAAGCCAGCCAGTCAGTGGGTGACACTTTCTTGTGGTAGCCCTAGCAAACTAATGTATATTCTGGACCCCTTTTCTGGATGAGGCACCAGAATAGGAAGAAACTAAGGTGACTTGCTCCAGATGGTAAGTGGGAATGTTGAGATTTGTACCCCATTCCCCCTTCACTTCTGCACATGGACTGCAGGAAAGAAACTTCACTGGGGGCTGGAATTCCTCTTGGCTTTGTTTATTGTTGTGGGCCCAGCATTTATGAGTTCTGTCCAGAAAAGATCCAGCTATTATTAATATAATGAGAACGGTTTGCGTGATATCAATGTGACCTGGCAGCCAAGGAAAGTGAACTGGAATATGCATGTATGAACAATGATGACTTCACTGTACTAGTCAGTGTGGGCAGGAGATGAGATTAAGTGAGTATGTGTACTGTGTGGCCATCGCATTATAAATGACTGAGTGAGCAGAGCAATGAATCTGCATCAAATTTTGCATTAAGCTTGAATATTCCTGCATGGAAACTATTTGGATGATTCAAAAGGTTGCAGCAATGGGCAACTGATGATTGGCAACTTTATCATGGCAACGCGCCTACTCATGCATCATGTCTCTTGTAGAGTTTTTGGTGAAACATCAAATCACCCAGGTGACTCAGCTCCCCAACAGCCCAGATTTGGTGCCCTGTGACTTTTGGCTTTTCCAAAAATGAAAATCACCTTTGAAAGGGAAGAGATTTCAGACCATTGATGACATTCAGAAAAATATGAAGGCTCAGCTGATGGTGATTGGGAGAACTGTGTGAGGTTCCAAGGTGCCTACTTTGAAGGGAAATGAGACATCATTGTCCTGTGTACAATGTTTTTCATATCTTGTATCATCTTCAATAAATATCTCTATTTTTAATACTGCATGGCTGGATACCTTCTAGACAGACCTCATATATCATATCATAAACTAAAACTTGTTAAAACAGTCAATGAATACTTTTCTACCTACTTATCTAGAGCATTACCACTAGAATAAGTGACTAAAAATAACCCAAAACAAAGGCGGGTGGATCACATTGGAACAAGAGGTTCAACAAATCATAGTAATTGTCACAACAAAGTGTTTCATATCTTGTATCAGATACTTTTTAGTCAGACACTGTTATGAACAAGTTTTCAAACAAACTCATTGTAAGTCTTATTATACAGATTGGTACAAAACTCCAAGACCCTAATTCTTACTTATATTTGGAAGCCATTGACTCGCCTACCTTCCTTCTTCTCTGGTTTCTGCCTATGGCGTAGTGTAATTAGATGTTTTCTTTTCTGCCTCATATACCATCCTTGGTTTTCCTTTACTGATTTTTTCTCTTTTTTTTTTTTCAGAAAAGCATTCTGCTTCTCTCTGTCTAGACTTAGTCCTTTAGTAGCTCTATTCTGTCTTGTGGCTTTAAATTCTATCTGTGTGTTTATAACACCCAAATTTATATCACCTGCCTAGACTTCTACACTGAACTCCAGACTTGTATATCCAAGTAACTACTTAACATTTTCTCTTATCTATTTTGGTCAAACTTCATCTGAGTGAGGCTTACCTCATTTTTTATGGTTACACGAAGATAAACACGCTGCAATATCTTTATCCTGTCTATTTTTCTGAACTTTATGGTATGCTGGGTGTCTTCTCTCGACTAAGCTGTCTCTCAACGATTCTCTACTCTGTATTCACCCCCAGGAGACTGACCTATATAAAATGCATCAGTGGGCTCCAGTGCCCTAAGGATGAAGCAGGGAGGGAGGAGAGTGAGGTCAGGGTATGTTTTTTGTTGTTCCCTCCCTGTGAGATCATCTTGGACTGTCTATATCTCAAATGTTACTAACCCTTTAGTGGGAATTACTCTACAGAAGTCCCTCTCATTTAGCGTTCTGATAAGGCTTTCTCCCAACTCTTCTATTCCAGCCAGGGGTATTAACCTCAACTATTATTTGATCTGGGTTACTGCCCCATCCATCAAGATTTCCTGCCCTTTCCTGCACCTCTATTAGTAATCCTTAAGTTGTTCTCATTTAAATGTGTAACCAGTTTCTTGCTGGGACCTTGACAGATACACCTGATGATATATAAATGTTCTCCTGTTTTATTACATTTTATCTGTGGTTATCAGACCTGATATATTTTCTTCCTTTAAAATTATAGATTTTTTTCTCATCACTAATACTCAACCGAAGCCAAACTGACCCATCTTGTAATCTTGAATTAGACAATGGCCAAGTGCCTTAACTTCCTGGCATTTCTCTGTCCACCAGATCTTGTACATTTTTGTGGGATTTATATGACTGATATAGATTGATGCACAGTAGGCACATAGCAAATACTAATTAATAATTCTTTTTTCTTCACCTTGGTACATGTTTTTCTAGTTTCTTTTTCCTGCTTCATTTTGATTAATGCAATACCTTAATCTTCAGTGGAGCTTGTGGAGTAGCACAGTGTGTAATTTGCAGTTGGATAATTTCCTCATCAGTGGGAGTTGCTGTGCTGCTAATTTGGGCTGTATCCTCTATTTTAGTCCTTTGTCTCATTTGTAAAGAGCATACTATATTGTTCCAACTTCCACAATTTTTTTATGAGACTGTACATCGTGACTGAAATTGAGACTAGAAAATCCATTCCACCCTAAGAGTTGTCGATTACAGATCATGTATGCAAAAAGGCACCATCATTAGGGAAAATCTAAATGTACCGATTTCTGCATAGAGGGGTCTTACTCTGCTCTGGGGTATAGCTTTGATTTGCATTCATTGGAGGCACTGTGGAAAGAACTGGACAAAGTCAGGTTAACTGGGACCTCAGCTGCCTGACCTTCAAGGACTCAAGTCTAGTTTGTAACAAGCAATGGCCAATGGACCTGATCATGGGAATAGGTTAGACAGAGATGGCTCATGTGAGGCAAGATAGGTTAGATCAGGAGGGAGAAGACCAGCCACAACCTGAATGCAATCAGCATATCAAAAAGGCTAAAAGCTGGAACACTGAGTGCCAGAGTTTAAGCTAGAGGTGGGTATAGACCAGTTTGTATATCTTAAAGTAGAGAACATAAAAAAACATCTTCAAACAAAGAAGTGGTAGTGGCAAAATAAGGTGTGAATATAAGCTGGTGCCTATTTGGGAACACAGTGTATACAAACAGTCATTGTGCCTCTCTAAGAGAAGGCTTTTTGTAGTCCTACCAAGTTAAAAACCGAAAGTTAGAGACTGCAAGTGGCATTTTTTTTCTTTGAGACCTAGGAATCATTTCAGTTAATAGGAAATGATGAGCCCTGCCTTGTCTGTCACCCAGGCCTATTGTAAGGATAAAATGTGATAGTAAGCATAAAAACATTTTATGAACCATAAAACACTACTCAAAGGCAAGGATGCAGCGGACATTTCACCATATAGAACTGAGCTCTTCTCAAAGAAGTCACATCCCTGGTGAGTTGGAGTCAGATCAGTTCTGGACTCCATCTCCATGAAGGGTGTATTAATTGAGAGAGAAACTATACTCAAAGGAATTTAAGCAAAAAAAAAAAAAAGTCAAGTGAAGTGAACTGCAGGAAAGTAGGTTTGTGGTTGGGCTCTCTGGACAACAGCAACTTGGTCTTCAAACACAAACCAATCTTGTTTGATGTGGACTCTCTACTTCTTCCTATGGTTCAGCTGCACTGGGCTCCCATCATAGCCCAACTACCTCCTTGAGGATGAAGCATGGTCACTGCAGCTCCCAGACCTGCCACTTCCCAGCATTACTGCCCAGAAGGAATGGGCCCTCTTCCCTTAGTTCCATTTCAGAAAATCCCAAGAGAATTTGTGCTGGCTTGGATCACATACTCTTTCTATGACCAGGGCAAGGGGTACTGTGGTTGGCACTGCTACATGTTTCAGGTCAAGGCAGAAGTTGTTCCTCAACTATTCCTGGAAGGGAAGGTGTGGAAGACAGAAAAATAGATGACCACCACAAGTATCTAATTAACACTACATCCTGTACAGTAGGTTTTGAAGACCAAGACATCTGGACATTTTAGGATGGACCCCACTCCACTATTAGAAGTACCTCAGGAAGAAGACTGATTGATAGTGAACTAGTTGGAGTCCTGGTGGGAAACATGGTACATTAAGAAGGGGGATATGAAGAGGCTTTAGAAAAGGGACTAGTTACAGGGGTATGAGAAGGGTTAAGAAAAACTAGAATAGAATGGTAAAGTATCCAAAGGCTATCATCAGTGGAAAACCATTTCCGTTACTAAGCCTTTAAGGGAAAGGATGGGGTGGGTTATCTGAACCCAGTGAGACATGTAGCTATAGGAAGGGCCTGTAGACAAGAACTCTGGCCTTCATATAAGGACCCTGCCCTACAACTGGCAGACCAATATGGAAGGAGCTGGGGTACAACAGCCTTTACCCCTTTCCACTTGCCTGTCCAATGCTATGCCTCTCATTGGCCAATCCCACCTAGAAGTTAGAAGTCAAGGTGCTCAGCTTGATGCAATTCTTAACATTTAGATTCCTAGGTACAGGGCAAGATGGAAAAGAATGAAAAGGTGATTTGGAAGGGTGAAGGAAAGACATGAAGCACAAGGGTACATCTGCTCCCTGTGGCTTAAAAGTATGATAGGATTTTAAGACTAAAGGGGGCCTTAGGCTCACTCAGACCAGAAACCACTAACTTGTCTATATCTGGCTTTCAATTGTGTTTTGCATGGCTGACACAGTTTTAAAGCCAAAAGCCAAAAACCATGTTAACAATAGGCAAAAAACAACAACAACCCTCAAATCTCAACATTAACATTCTTAAGTTGAAGATGTACTTTTCAGTTTCCCATAGGCATTATCATTCCCTGTGCTCTAATACCTGCCACTATATACATTCACATCTCCTTAAGTATATGCTGTGAGAACCTGTGATTAGAAAAGTCAACTTTCTTCATTTTTTTAGATGAAGAAACTGGACCTAGAAAGGTAAACTTGTTTGCCCATAGTTATTCAGCTTTGGTGGGAATTCTGTCTCCATAGACAGAATTAGAAATATGTGAATAGGAGGAACAGATAAAAGAGTTATTAGTCTCCGCTTTCACATATGAGAGCTGTTGTCATTTGAAGCAAGGCTTATGCAAGGATTCCACTTGCTCTGTGTGGTCCCAGGAGATGGGACTAGAACAATGGGAAAGTGATTATGGTCAGTGAAAGTCAGGGCTCACAGACAGCTTTTCAGTGTGGACCAGACTTCATCCATTCATTCTGGTTTCCCTTCTGTGCAGATGGTTCAATAATAGAAAGTGAATTGCCACTCAGTGAGGATGCATTGGTCTCTGTCCTTGGAGCCCTCCTCCTGTCCCGAGTGAAGCTGATGATGAGTTGAATTGAAATGAGAAAAATGGGTCATCTTGGCTCTTTTTCCTGGATTATGTTTTATTTTATCCCATTTCTTTGGGTGGCCTGTGGATGTGGTGGCTTTATTTTATTCTCAACACAGAATCTCTACCTTTCCTCTTATCAGGAATCTAGAAAAGAAATGTCATCTCTTTGCCTTTATCTAGTCCTCTCAGATACTTACCCACTTTTCCACTTAGATTAGTCTCTTCTCTGTTCCTACCATGATAGACTCCTTTCTATCTCCAAATATATTCTCAGGGTGTGGTTAGTTAGGGTATTGGTTTGGTTGTAATAATAGAGCTCGAACAGCAGTGACTTAACAAGAAGGAAGGCACATTGCCTTCTCATGTAAAATTGGAGCTGTGGGGTGGTCCACATGGATAGGGTAATTGAGTTCCCCAAAGTTATCAGGAACACAGTCCCTTCTGTCCTATTGCTTCATCATCCTCCATTGTCTCCATGATCAAAGATGACTCTCCTTTACTGCATCATCATACCAGTTCTCACAAAGAGGGGAGAAGACAGGCAGAACAAAGTCATCTTAGGAAGTCATCTACAATACTTCTTGTCATATCCTGTCATCCAGAACTTAACTCATGTGGTCATGCCTGGTGACAAAGAAGGGTGGAAGTAGCTTCTAGCTTGACAGCCATAGGTTCGGTTAAGTCAAGGTAGGGGTGTATTAGTAAAAGAAGGAAGGAATGGATGGATGCTGGGAGCATGGTAGCACATGCACATTGTGTTTTCTAGCCAGAACTATCTCCTTTTCCCTACTATAAAACCAATGTTCCTGCGCTTTTTAGATACCAGTATAAATCTGCCCTTTCTTAAGGCTTTCCCATGGAAACCATCCTTCAAGACTATCTTTAGCATTTGCTAAGAGGACCAGGCTGAATGCTGTGCCTGTACCCAAGGAGTACATGAAGAGGTGGTTCAAATGCTAATCTCACTATCATCACCTTTTTGATTTATTGGCCATCTATTAAGTACCAGGTGCTGTGCTGCATTGTGAGCATCACCCCATTTAGTAATTTCAATTGCTTTATGAGTTATATTGTCGTCCACTTGCTAGATGAAAAAACTCATGCTATACGAATTCACTTTTTGAAAGCTCACAGGCTAGGAAGTGCCAGATTCAGAATTCTAACAAAAAAACCTTCTGGCTATGAGGTTTATTACTCCTTGGATCACATTGCAACTTTTCTATAAAGAACTTTGCAGGAGGAAGCTTCAAAGAACTGAAACAACTGGGTAACAGTGGTCAGACTGGTAATTTGAAAAATATACACAAGGTAAAAAAAAATCCAGCTAACTTGTCCACTGTGCTAATTGAATTTCCAAAGGGAGTATACTGCATTTTAAAAAAATGAATCAGGCTTCTCTTTCTCCATGATGTGTTTTAAGGAAGTAATAGAGAGGACTTATTTCTCCCTCCAGTTTTAATTCTTCCTTGACCCCTTCCACAATTTACTCTTGAGTGGAAGGAGCAGATTGAAAACTGTGGTTATGTATGTAACTATTAAAATAGACGCTCTGACTATAAAAATGAACTTGTGCCAGGGTCTAATAAATTACGTGCTAATAATATGCCAGCTCCCAAGTCTGCAGGGAAATTACAATCATTCTGATCAGAGTAGCATCATTCCAAGACTCTCTATTTGTTTGTTCCTTAATGCAGCACAGCTGAGGACCTTACACTCAATTTAACAAGCTTCCTTGTGATTAACACAAGGCGCCTGGTTATGAAGTGAGAATTGGAGATGAGTAGTGGAGAAAATATAGGCCTTGCCCTCAAGGAGGTCCGAGCACAGGGGGAGAACAAAACGAGAGAAACAGATGATGTAGTGCCATGAGATTTGTCCAAAAGGTGGCATGTGTTCAACACGCTGTTGATTTAAAGGAGAAAAGTTTACCTCTGAACTAAAATGAGGCAGGTAGGCAATATCTGAATTGAACTTTGAAAGTATGAGCTAATCAGGTATAGGTAAGACCACTGTGGGCTGAACGAACATAATATACAAAGACAAGGAGGCATGAAACACATTGTATATTTTGGGAAACACAGCAGATCAAGAATTTTGCAGTATACATTGATCATGTCTATTTAAGGGCCTTGTTTGGTGGGTGACAGATTGGAGTGAGGGGGTTTAAGTAAGAAAGTGATCACATTTGTGTTTTAGAAATATCACTGCTGGCAACATTAGAAGGGCTTGGAGAAATCTGGAAGGCCTGTTAGAAAGCAGTTGCAATGATCAAAAATGAGTGATACAACATACACAATGTCTGGGAAATGAAGCTGGACAGGGAGAACAGCTGACATTTATTGAGGATTTACTATGCCAGGCATTGTTTTGTGTTGTTTGGTATGATAACTTTTTTCATCCTCACAACACTCCGAGGAGGTAGATGCTATTATTGTCCCCATCTTACAGATAAGAAAACTTAGGTATTCTACCCAGCTAAAAATGGCAGAAGCAGGATTTGAACCCCACCTAGCCTCATAGCCTTTTCTTTTAAGAACGGAAAGAGATACTTTCATATGCTTTTCTTTTTAACCCAAAAGAGCTATTATTTTTTTTTTCTTTTAAAGGTCATTCATTTGTTTTTATTTTGGCTTCCATGAACAATGCTGGAGTAAATACTATTGTATATATGCCCTAAGGCCTGGTACTTCTATTTCTTTTTTTCTTAAATTATTTTATTGTTGTTCAATTATAGTTGTCTGCATTTACCCCCCCCCATGCTCCCCCACCTTAGCCTTCCCCCCTCCCTCCCGTGCATCCACCCCCCCTTGGTTTTGTCCATGTGTCCTTTATAGTTGATCCTGAAAATCTTTCCCCTCATTCCCCCATTATGCCCTCTCACCTCCCCTCTGGTTACTGTCAGATTGTTTTTAATTTCAATGTCTCTGGTTATATTTT
>PVIA01013485.1:0-31947 GCA_004024845.1 Tonatia bakeri | reverse complement strand
GGGAGGGAGGGAGGGAGGGAGGGGGGAAGGAAGGTCATTTGAAAAGTTCACTTTTTCTTTTTAACCTCTTTTATAGTGACAAACCAATGTGACTTTGGACTCCATAAGGAATACAAAGGAATCTGACCACTCTCTCTTTTTTTTTTTATAACATCAAACTGATAAATGATTTTATCCACCACAGGACTAGGATTTTGATAGTCAGCAAATTGAATAAGCACAAAACATGATGATGTAGTTGATCCACAATCAGAAGGACATGAGTCTTCAAATTATTCTTTCCTGAATCTGGGCAGGCTATGTGATAGCTTTGTCAGAGCCTTTAAAAACTGGAAGCTTCCACTTCTTTTTCTGGGGACACTCTGAGTTTACTGACTGCCATGTAAGAACTTCTGCAGCTAGCTCCCGTGCTGCTGAGGCCACCAGAGACGCTCTGGTCGACAGTTTCCATTCAGCCCAGTCTTCCAGTCATCCAGGCTGTATAAGTCTCCTATGCCTGCTGTACCAAACTTGATAGTTTAAAGCAATATGAATTTATTTTCTTATCATTCTGGAGATCAGAAGTCCAAAATCAGTGTCACAGGGCCAAAGTCAAGGGGTCAGCAGAGCCTCCCTCCCTCCAAATGCCCTAAAAGAAAATTGATTTCCTTGCCTTTTCAAGCTCCTAGGGCCACAAATATAACAAAATGGTTACTTTCTGAAGCAACTAAAGTTTTAGGGTAATTTTTTACATAGCAACAAGTAAACTAGAACAAGTAATGATAGATTTGGGTTGATCGATTCTACTCTCCACCGAGAGATTCATCTTGTACAGAAGCACATATCTTTGAGATAGCTTTCTAAGTCAAGAACACTTGGAAAATTACTCCAGTTTCCTCCATCTTCACCGTTTGAGATAAAGAAGGAAAGGGGACAGTGCTCCTGTTTTACTAAACGAATTGGTGCAGGTGAACAGCAAGCACTCTGGAGCATCTTCCCCCATTTTGTCTCCAGACTCTTTTTTCACTTTCTTCTTTTGTCCACCTTTCTACTCAAAGCCTAAAGTAGAGGTATGCTTTGAAATTAAAGTAGAAATCAAGGGTCTGAGAAACAGCATTTTCACTCCCTTTTTCCTTCCTTTTATGAGCAGTAACAAGTTCACTACACACCTCCCTGAGAACTGCCAACCCATAGGTATTCTTCAGGCCAAGCTCTAATGGGTCTCTCTTCTCCTGACCTGGAGAAACTTGTCAGGGTATTTTTAATTTTCTAGGAGATGAGTTGTCCTAATGGCATTTGCTCTTACTCTTTCTCAATGGGAACAAAACATGCTTTGCAATTTTCTTGTTTGGAAGACCACAGTCCCTGATACTGGCTCTTAAATAAATACTCTGTGTTAATAAATACTCCTCAACACTTCAAAGCAATGGAGAGTCTGTTTAAATTACAGAAGACTTCACAGGTGAATTACTGAGTTGGTTTACTTGAGTGTGACTCAGAACATTTCATTCCTTGGGAGCCACTTCATTTCTCCAGGGACACAGATCATACATTACTTAGAGAGACATTCATGTCTCCAGGTATTGTGGGGAAAGAAGGAACATCAAAACAGAAATAAAATGTCATCACAGACTAACCCTGGCCACCCTAGAAGTGCTCATGTCTGCCACTGTTTGTCCTGGAGCCGATAGTCCCGCTACTCCATTTCAAATTTGTAGCAAACAGAGCTTAAGGTAATCTCCTACCAGAGTATTTGCATTTCATTACATAATTTCTAAAAGCCTTCTCAGGAAGGTGAATATAATTTACTAGTAGAAGGAACTTAGTGGAAGGTGAGGGTATTTTGAAGATGGGCATACAAATGAAGTTCTATTTGCCAAATGAATGAATGAACATACCCATTCTCTGCAGATCAGCCATACGTATTATCTTACTATATGTTCACAGTCTTAATCCACTTACTGACTTTCAAAGTGAAAGTTTGAAATCAAATGCCCAAAATCATTTTAATCAGTGACTTTTAGCCATCTACTTTGTCTTCTTAAGTAATATTTATTGAAGTCCTAAGGATACTGAGAGTAAAAGGAGATACTTCCCCTTTTACCTATACTAAGCACTATGCAATTCTGTGTAATGCAAGTATTTTGAGCAGGCAGTGTGTGCCAGACACAGTGCTAGATCTAGGGTATGGTGTGACCATGGATGGCTAAGATAATCAACCATCCTGGTTTGCCTGAGACTGAGGGGTTTCCAG
This sequence comes from Tonatia bakeri, assembly GCA_004024845.1. Classification (NCBI taxonomy): domain Eukaryota; kingdom Metazoa; phylum Chordata; class Mammalia; order Chiroptera; family Phyllostomidae; genus Tonatia; species Tonatia bakeri. The sequence goes on along the minus strand of PVIA01013485.1, from coordinate 29,714 downwards.
AATATGGGTCACAGAGCTGTAAAACCAGCTAAGTTCCAGAACAACCCAAATGAGTGAGTCATCTCTCTGCCATTCTAGAGTTAGCAGTAGAAAATGGAAAACTAATAGTAAACATGAAATTTCAACTGTGAGACAAGTTGTTAAGTTAAAGGAGAGGACAAATGTCCTCTAGTGTGAGTAGAAAAGTTTTCCCCAAAAGAGACCTGTAGGTTGACACTAGAAGAATCAATAGAAGTTAGCTGTTAAAGCAAGAGAAAAAATATTCTAAGCAAACCCAAGAGTATGTGTGAAGGCCTTGATGCTAAAGAAAGCATGGTGCATGCAAAGAAATTGGGTGCCTCCTTTTTGGCAAAAGTGAAGAGAAGGTAGGAAAGGTTGCATCATGAAGAAAATGCTCCAAGGCCAGACTGTGAAACAGCCTTGTACATCCATATATTGTGGATTCTAGATTGTGCCCTACAATGGCTATAGGAAGTCAAAAAAAGGCTTGAAGGAAAACTATAAATAAAGTTTTCATACCATCAGGTTTTGCTAAAGGCATCTAATGCCAAACCATTCATTCTCTGTAAGGGTGCCAATCATACTCAGTTCTGGACCTGAACCAAAGCCCTTTTTAGGCAGAGTGAAATGAGCTGCCTCTGACATCAACAAAGTTAATTATACCAATATCTAACAGAAAGGAACCAATGTTAAATAACTACTGATGGATAAGGGTGACGTGCCTGTGCGGACTTCCATAGGTACTTGACAACACTCAGGAATCCATCTACCTCCTCCCTCCCCAGTTGCCTGAGAATGCCCCAATCTTGCCCTAGAGCAGCTCTTTGTAACAGAGAATCCCCCATCCAAGCTATTCTGCCCTTTAAAATTCTCTATGGTAAATTAATTTCTTATACCTTTATCTCCTCCAAGGGTTTTAATTTAATGAATGCCTCACTTTTCCTAAGTTACTGTTGCTCAGAGGGTGATCCCAGGACCACAGCACAAGCATCACGCAGGAGCTTGTCAGAGAAACAGACCCTGGGGGTGCCTGCCAAACCTGCTGACTCAGCATCTCTTGGAGTAGGGTCAAGCAGCTTGGGTCTTAACAAATCCTCCAGGAGATTCTGACTCATACCAGTGTTTGAGAACCACTGTGTCAGGCGAAACACTCCACAGCTACTCCAATGGGGACTGCTGTGCTCTCCTCAGCTCACAGACGGTGAAAGTAGAAACCACTCCAAATTTAGAATCCTCTATTTCCTCACTACTTCTGAACCTTCCCCTCACCTCTGTGGTAATCTCTAGCCCACTGACCTTACTTTTCCAGGTCTGTTCATCTCTTCCTCAGTGCACTAGCCTTCCTCATTTGCCAAGACCCCGCATTTTAACCTGCTCTTCCAGACAGCCAAAGTTTCCTCCATTCCTTGAGTCTTCTTTACTCTTTTTATTTTCCAATTATAAGTTAATGTAACTTCCTTTTCTCTGCTTTATTTCCAGATTGCTGAACTTTACTGAAGAAAGTCATACAACCAAACATTAAATGTGAAGTAGATCCTCTGAACCAAAAGCATTTCTGCCTGTCCACTTCCTTCCTTCCTTTCTTCCTTTCCTTTCCTTCCTCCCTCCCTCTCTCCTTCCTTTCCTTTCCTTCCCTCTCTGCCTTCTTTCTTCCTTGATTTCCTTTCTTCCTCCCTCTCTCTATCCCTTCTTTCCTCTTCCATCTTGGTTGGCTCCCTATTGAATTTTTTCCACAGCTCATTCAATCTCAAGCACCCAAACTGTTTTATAAAAATCTGGATGGACACTTCCCCAAACTGGGAGTGCCCCAGCAGCTCACATCTCACAATGAGGTCTACACACTGTCTGCTTCAGAACTGCCTAAGAAGTTTGCTGAAGATGCAGGTTCCTATTCCAAAGCAGTGGAAGTTTTAGTCCTCTTCAAAACATTCCTGTAAATATTTAGACAATCATCACATCCTCTTGAAGACTGCTTCACCAAGTCAATTATTTCACTCATTTTTTTCCCATACTAGGTATCTTGCACCTTATATAGTCCTTGTCATGCTCCTCAATACTTTCTGGTTTTTCATACCCCATTTTACAACGTGTTGATTAAAATCATTGCAAGGTTAATATTTCAATTTTCCCTTTGGCTTTCCCTGCACAAAGTGTTAGCCTAGAGGAAGGGCCTTCTTTTTCTTGATTTGGTCATATTTTGGAAATATACCAATTTCTTGATTAGATATAGTTACCAGATATAACCAATCACCCATAGTTGCTTGGGGAACTTCAAACTATATATGTATATTCAGAAACTGCACCTCATGACTCAGAATTTTTAGAGAGTGAGACCCAAGAGGTAGGAACATTTTTAAGTTCTCTAGGCAGTTCTGTTACCATCCAGCTTTGCATCACTAACCTAGACCTCTGAAAAACTTTGGACATTGAACTCTGAAAATTGCCTCTGTCTCAAGTAATTATCCATTCAAGGGTGACAAACGGAAGGGTGTTAAATGAGAGTACTTGTTGTATAACCTGAAATTAAAAACAATATATTTCTTTTTCTTTCTTTTCCCTAGATTATAGACATTTTCAAAACCTGTCATATTTTTAAATCATTTTCATTTTTCAATTATAATTTATATACCATATTATATTAGTTTCAAGTGTACATGCCAGCAATTAGGTATTATATAACATACTAAGTGATCATCCCAATAAATTTCATGCCCATCTGACAACATACATAGTTACTACAATATTATTGACTGTATTCCCTACACTATACTATACACCCCCAGGGCTATTCTGTAACACTGATTTGTACTTCTTAATCCTTTCACCTTTTTCACCCAGTCCCCCAATTTCCCTCCCATCTGGCAACCATGAAAATGTTCTCTGTATATGTGAGTCTGTTTCTGTTCTGCTGGTTCATTTATTTTGTTGGGTTTTTGGGGTTTTTTTTTTTGGATTTATTTGTTGACAGAAATGTATTTATTACCATTTTATTGTTCATATTTTTATTTTTTTCTTCTTCTTAAAGAATACCCTTTAACATTTCATGTAATACTGGTTTGGTGGTGATGAACTCCTTTAGATTTTTATTGTCTGGAAAGCTCTATGTAATGTCCTTCAATTCTAAATGATAGCTCTGCTGGGTAGAGTAATCTTGGTTGTAGGTCCTTGCTTTTCATCACTTTGAATATTACTTGCCAATCCTTTCTGGCCCGCAAGGTTTCTGGAGCTTGCTGATAGTTAACTACTTTTCTCTTGCTGCTTTTAAGATTGTGTCTTTGGCCCTGGACAGGGGGCTTAGCAGTTTGGAGCACTGTCCCATGCACCAAAGTTTGCAGATTCAATCCCTGGTCAGGCCACATACCTAGCCTGTGGTTTTCACCCCCAGTCAGTGGGCATACAGGAGGCAGCCGATCAATACTCCTCTCTTCCTTCCTCTCTCCCTCCCTCACTCACTCTCTCTCTCTCATCAATAAATCAATAAACATATCCTCAGGTAAGGATTTTTGGAAAAGATTCTTTTTTGTCTTTAATCTTGTGTATTTTAATGTTTTAAATATATCTTATTGATTATGCTATTACAGTTGTCCCATTTTCCCCCTTTATTCCCCTCTGCCCTGCACACACCGTCCCACCAGTATTCCCCCCCACCCCACCCTGCCACCACCTTAGTTCATGTCCATGGGTCATACATATAAGTTCTTTTCCTTCTACATTTCCTATACTATTCTTAACCTCCCCCTCTCTATTTCCTACCTACCATTTATGCTACTAATTCTCTGTACCTTTTCCCCTTCTCTCTTTCTCCCACTCCCCTGCTGATAACCTTTCATGTGATCTCCATTTCTGTGATCCTGTTCCTGTTCTAGTCGTTTGCTTAGTTTGCTTTTGTTTCTGTTTTTGTTTTAGGTTCAGTTGTTAATAACTGTGAGTTTATTGTCATTTCACTGTTCATAGTTTTTATCTTCTTTTTCTTACATAAGTCCCTTTAACATTTCATAAAATAAGGGCTTGGTGATGATGAACTCCTTGAACTTGACCTTATCTGACAAGCACTTTATCTGCCCTTCCATTCCAATATGAAAGCTTTGCTAGATAGAGTAATCTTGGATGTAAGTCCTTGCCTTTCATGACTTTGAGTACTTCCTTCTAGCCCCTTCTTGCCTTTAAGGTTTCTTTTGAGAAATCAGCTGACAGTCTTATGGGAACTCCTTTGTAGGTAACTGTCTCCTTTTCTCTTGCTGTTTTTAAGATTCTCTCCTTATCTTTAATCTTGGGTAATGTAATTATGATGTTGCTTGGTGTGTTCCTCCTTGGGTCTAACTTCTTTGGGACTCTGAGCTTCCTGGAAGTCTATTTCCTTTGCCAGATTGGGGAAGTTCTCCTTCATTATTTTTTCAATTAAGTTTCCATTTCTTGCTTTTCTCCTTCTGGCACCCCTATGGTTCAGTTGTCAGAACACTTAAAGATGTCCTGGAGGTTCCTCAGCCTCTGCTCATTTTTTTGAATTCTTATTTTTTCATTCTGTTCCAGTTGAATGTTTCTTTCTTCCTTCCATACTTTTTGATTTGAGTCCTGGTTTCCTTCCTGTACATTTTCATTTATTTCACTTAGCATAGCCTTCATTTTTTCCTCTATTTTTTTTTACCATACTCAACCAATTATGTGAGCATCATGATTATCAGTGTTTTGAATTGCACATCAAATAGGTTGGCTATCTCTTTATCACTTAGTTGTATTTATTCTGGAGCTTTGATCTGTTCTTTCATTTGGGCCATTTTCTTTTTGTCTCAGTGCACCCATCACCATAGTAAGGGGTGGAGCCTTAGGTGTTCACCAGGGTGGGGCAACCCACATTGCTGCATTGTGATACTGTCTGTGGGGGAGGGGCCCAAGAGGGAACAATGCTGCTTGCTCTGCTCTCTGCCAGTTTTCAGTCACTTCCCCTACTAGCCACAAGAAAATTGGGCCCTTCTGGTGCTGATCCCAGGTGGGTGGATTTGTGTATGTTATAGGACCCTGTTGGTCTCTCCAATGAACTATCCTGTAAGGCTGGTAGTTTCTCCTGCTGCTGCCTCAACCCTCACAGGTGTTTTCAATAAGAGGTTTGAGGCTTTATTTCCCTACACTGGAACTCTGGGTTGCATGGCATGTCTAGCTCCCCAGTTTTTCCTCCCAGTTTATCTGAATGCCATGAACGTGGGACTGCCCCATCTGCCAGCCGCTGCTTTGCCTCCAGTTCTCTCCTCTCAGCTACCTGTCTCCACCCTCTCTACCGGTCTGGATGAATATTTCTTCTTTAACTCTTGGGTTGTCAGACTTCCATACAGTTCAATTTTCTGTCAGTTCTGGTTGTTTTTTGTTTTTAAATTTGTTGTTGTCCTTCTTTTGGTTGTGCGAGGAGGCACACTGTGTCTACACCTCCATCTTGTCTGGAAGTCTGTATTTTAATTATGATGTGTCTTGGTGTGGGCCTCCTTGGACTTAAGTTAGAAACAATCCGCACTTCCTGGACTTGTATGTCTATTTCCTTCACCAAAATATGGAAGTTTTCTGTTATTATTTTTTAATAGGTTTTCAATTTCTTGCTCTCTCTCTCTCTCTTCTCTTTTTGGCACTCCCATGATACAAATGTTGGTGTGCTTGAAAATTTCCCAGAGGCTTCTTACACTATCCTCATTTTTTAAATTCTATTTTTTTTTTTGCTGTTCTGTTGGTGTTATTTGCTTCCTCATATTCCAAATCATTGATTTGATTCTCAGCTTCATTTATTCTGATTCCATGTAAATTACACTTTATTTCACTTAGTTCATCCTTCATTTCTGACTCGTTCATTTTTATGATTCCATGGCCTTATTTATGCTGTTGAAGTTTTCACTAAGTTCATCTACTCATCCCCTAAGTTCATTGAGCATCCATTTAACCAATGTTTCCAACTCTACAAGCAATCTAATAATTGCTAGTCTCAATTTTGTTTCGTTAATTTTCTGGAGTTGTGTTCTTTCACATAGGACATGTGGTTCTTGTGTGTGTGTGTGTGTGTGTGTGTGTGTGTCCCCTCATTTTGGCAGCCTCCCTGTTAGGTAGAGCTGCTACATCTTCCAGGCTTAGTAGAGTCATCTAATATAGTAGGTGTCCTGTAGGGTCTATTGGCACAGCCTTCCTATTCACCAGAGGTAGGCAATCCAGATGGGCCCTTGTGTGAGCTGTGTACCCCCTCCTATTGTAGTTGAGCCTTGATCGCTGTTGGCGCATCAATGGAAGGGATTTAACCCTAGGCTGATTGGCTGCAAGGAATGGCTATGACTGTCATGGAGGATTAGCTATGCAGGGGCCTACCCCACAGAGCAGGACTCACTTTGGTGGGCTCTGGTGGCCATTGAATCCTCTCTTGAGTATGTCCCTTGTAGAGGTGGTGCTCCAGACATGGTCAGACATCATCTGAGTCTGTCTCCAGATGCTCTGGCTCTGAGGCCTCCTGGAAGGTGCAGGCCAAGGTTAGAAGCCACCTGTGTTCTGCCCAGCATCACCCAGCATGAGCTACAAAGTGATCTGCATATGGCTGCTATTTGTGCTGGGCTTGGATGTACCAAGCCAAGGCAAAGCTTTGAAACAAGGCCAGTTGCCACTGACACCTGGCCAAGCCTCACTTATCAATATGTGCAGAGAAAGCCAAGGCCAGATGCAGCTTGTTTGAGAGATTCTAGTAAAGTCTGAAGCATGAGCCAAGACAGGCCATTTGTATGGAAAAGCTACTGGAAACAGTTTGGATGGGCCTGAAAGTTGGGTGGGTGGGATCTCAGGTAATCACTGGGGGGGGGGGGGGGGGGAAACAGTGTTAACCAGGTTGATGGAGACTTATATATGGCACCCTTCTGCTGGTTCTGTGGGGAGAGGGTTCAGCAAAGCAGCAATGACCTCTGCCAGCACTTCTGTCCAGGAGAGAGCTGCGCCCACAGCCCTGATGCTGGACAACTCAGTTCCTCCCCACATGTCCCTGCTGGCTTTCCAACAGCTCTCCCAGTGCAGACCTCAGAGGAAGGGTGTCCAAGTAAGTCTGCATGCAGGCCCTTTAAGAAGAACTGCTTGGGACTCCAGAAGACTATTCTCACTTAGCCTCAATTCCCACTGGTTTTTACCACCAGGAGTTATGGGGACTTCTCTTCCTGGTACTGGAACCCTGGGCTGAGAGGCCTAGTGTGGGGCTGGGACCTCTTGCTCTTTAGAGGGGATCTCCACTACTGAGATATCCCTCCCGATTTTTATCTACCACACATGGGTGTGGGACAAGCCAATTCTGCATCTCCATCCCTCCTACCAGTCTCATGTGGCTTCTTCTTTATATTCCTTAGTTGTAGGACTTTTGTTCAGCTAGATTTGAGGTGGTTCTGCATGATGGTTGTCTGTAGTTGAGTTGTAATTTTGATGTGGTTGAGAGGAGGCGACTACTGCCTGTACCTGTGCTGCCATCTTGACTTGAAGCTCCGAAACCTGCCATATTTTTGATATATGATTTTAAGTAGAAATATAATTAAGTACACAGGAACTTACCAGAGCATTGTATCTCATTTAAATGGCATCACAGAAAATTAATAATTTGGAGGCATTAACAGGAAACTTTGGTTTGAAATTATTTTTAAAATTTTTTCCATGGGACTTTCTATGGAAAACTATTTTTAAAAACTTATCCATAACATAGACCCATTTCTCCCTGCTCCTCCCAGCCAAGTACAATTGTAAATCCTGGAAAGATCATAAGAAGCAAACAAAGGAAAACTTCAAAAGGTGGTGAAATAAAAGCCACCTGGTTTGGGACCCAAGGCCTAGAGGAAGAACACAGGGCAAGGTATCCCATTTCTCCCCACCAATGGAAGCAGGTGACCCAGGCTGAGCATTTCCCAGCCCCAATCTAGTAGGAGAAGGCAGTCCAGGTAATCTCATCCCTCCCCCGGAACAAGTAGGAGGCCCTTCCAACAACCAGAGGCAAACCAGCACCATCCTCAAGGAGATTAAACCACCAGGAGAGACACTCACTCTCTGGGCAGGGCTGCAGAACCCTCCCGCTTGCTGAGAAATACCAGAGCTGCTGGTAGCAACAGGCAAGCCCTCCTCCCCACCAACCAGAGACTCTGATCCCCATTAAAGTATCCAGTAGAAAAGGGAGTCACCTGAGGAAATCCCATCAGCCCCTCAGGCAGCACCGTCAGGGACCAGTGAGATACCTCATGGCACAAGATAAACCAAGCAGACAAAAGAACATCATCAAGGTTCAGAAAATTAAACTGCCATTGGAACCACAGGCTACCACATTAGGCCAAGACCTGGCAATTCACCTACACAGGATGACTGCCTAATAAAGTAAGATAATGGATTTAAATAAGACCCAGAATCCCTTAATATAATAGCCAAAATATCCAGGATACAATGGAAAATTACCTGTCATATCAAAGAAATCACAACTTGAATGAGAAAAGGTAACTAAGCAATACCAATGTCTAATGAATCTAATGTTGGAATAATCTGACAAGGCTTTTAAATCAGCCATTGTTTTTTATGGAGGTTTTTTTTATGCTTTAACATTCAAATGTTCTTTTAAAAAATAAAATATTAGAAAATCTCAAAAAGAAAAATTACTTTTTAACCAAATGGAAATGATAGACCTAACAAATAGAATAGCAAAATTAAAATCTCTCTCTCTATTCATGAAGAAATAAAAAAATGCAAAACAAGTTTTTGGAAAGGTTATTAATTTTGCAGCTCCACCTCTGGGCATGACTGATATGTAGCACCAGGCATTCAATAAGGCATGGTGGATGGGTAAATCATGTAACATTGCAACTTCTCTTCAGAATTTTGGAGTGCAGCAATGTGCAATTTTCAACAAGTAAGCATAAGGGAAATCCTAGAGAGTATAATGGTTAATTTCATGTATCAATTTGACTGGCCACAGGTCCCCAGATTAAGCACTATTTCTGGGAGTTTCTATGAGGGCATTTTCAAATGAAACTAGCATTTGAATCAGTGCACTCGGTAAAGTATATTGTCCTTCCCATTGTGGGTGGGCCTCATCCAATCCTTTGAGGGCCTCAATAGCACAAAATGTAGAGAATAAAATCAATCACCCCTCCTTTTTTGAAAATGTTCTCTTTTTTTCTCTACCACTTGAGCTGGGACACCTTATCTCATCTTCCCCTGACCTTGAACTGGGAGTTACACCACTGGCTCCCCTGGTTCTCAGGCCTTCAGACTTGGTCTGAACTACACCCACAGCTTTTCTGGGTCTCCTGTTTGCAGACTGCAGATAGGGGGACTTTTCAGCCTCCATAACCACATGAGCCAATTCCTTATAATAAATAAATATATATTATCTATGTCAATATAGATGTACAGAATGAGGCAAAAGTAGGTTTACAGTTCTTTGTGTGGAAAATAATACAGTAATTAATAAATAATAAGAAAAGAATAAACTGTCTTGCATACAAACAACTGTAACCCTACTTTTCCCCCACCTTGTATATCCTATTACTTCTGTTTCTTTGAACAATAGTGAGTAGTACAGAGGTAAGAATAATTTCATAAAACACCAATAATCTGAAATTCATTCTACAGGTGTTTCCATTATTCTGAATCTCACCAATGATAAGAGGAGGTTCAGGACTCTCATCCCAGAGATCTGATTCAGGGTGTCTGCCCCAGGCCCTGCATATGCTCAACAAGCTTCCCATGTGATACTCAGGCAGCTTGGTCTGTGGATTGATTTGGGAAAAACAAACTTCAGAGACCATCACTCTTGGGTGTAAGTGCCCCATCATTGACCCTTTTAATAAAGCTGTCCTGCAGTCCTAAAAGCCTCAGTAACTCTCCCTGGGCCATTATATAAAATATAACAATCTCAAAAATTGTACAGTATATGCTTCTTTGTGCTATTTTACTAAGAGTTACCATGATCCATTCTCTGACCACCCCAACAAGATGCACTGAAATTGTGTTAGAGGACAGTTCCTTTTTATATGAAGTTCTCTAAATCATTTCTTCAAAAATGGGTGCCAATATAGCAGAAAATACAGTTATATTATGTTGCAGTATTACCAGGTGGCTGGAAAATCATATTTCACAGCACATAAAAGAAAATATTTGCTATAGTTCTACTGTGATACCCCTCTCCAAATTTAATCATAAGCCCCACATTTTAAAAACTTAAAGAATTTATGACTGATTGTTGAAGATATTGACAAAATATTCAACAAGAGTCGTTATTCATGCAAGGTCCTTTGGGGATAATGGAGTTCTTGGGCTGGTCCAGATCTCATCCTAAGTGATTTATTGGCTTTCAGGAAGGCCTTGCCTTACTCTCAAAACCACACACTCGAAGAGTCCTCGATTACTATAACTCATTTTCATTTTCATTCATCAGTTTAGTAACATGGGTAAGTAAAGAAGTGCTACAGAACCATATTATGGACACCAAATAGAATCTGTCAAATTCTTTTAAGTTCACATTTTTCACTTTACAAATTACTCTTTCCTTTCAAAAAGGAAAGTTGGGGAGGGAAGGCTCCTGGCAATGAGCCCCTTTCCTGGACTGCACAATGCCTGACAGAGGACGCTCCAAAATAGCACGCTCCTGAACTTGATCAGGCTTGTTTTGTCTGGCAAATGAATTATGTAAACCTTATCCACCAGAAACTGTTTCAAGTCAATTAATTGTTGTAATTACTTAAAATTTCTTTTTAATGAATATGGCTCTCCAGGGATTCGATGATATCCTGTCATCTGTAGGGTCTGATAAATGAAATGTGATTTGTGGCTCCCTGCAAACTGAACCCTTGTACTTGAGCAATGTCTGCTTCCCTGCATGCTTCTTAAATGGAAGAAATGCCCTTGATGGAGGCAGGGACATTCATTAGAAACAGTTCCCAGTTAGCTTGAAAGTGAGGGACTGAATGGCTGCACTCACCCTTCTCACTCTCCCTCTTCCTTCCATCCCTTTGAAAGGGAATTAACCAAGCCCATGACCTGCACATTAAAATCATTATCAGTCTCACAATGCTCTCAATTCTATCAGGTTCAATAAATTGAGGTCTCAAAGAGCTATTTAGGGGTGATATTTGAAGCTAATATAAGTGCAAGATTATTTTCCCAGCCTCTTCTCCTTCTCTCCCTCTCTCCTTCTTCCTCTCCCACTTCCACCTGCACAATTATTTTTCTCATTTTTAAGGATTCATATCTCCAAGAGCTGGTAAAGTAGGGAGGCTTCTCTCTTTTGTATATACCCCATTTTCCAGTGATTAGTATACTACATATAGTGGGGATTAGAAAATCTAAAATTGCAAACAGAATACTGGAAACCAGTTCCAAGTTTTTGAAATATAGATGTCATCTATACTAGTAAACAAAACTCTATTATAAAGCACAATTGTTAAGCATATCTGCTGTTGTCAGCATTTAATTTCAGTGCAGAAAATTATTTAGTCTACCCCAATAAAATAATGTTCTCTGAAACATTTCTACTTGGTAAACATTGTAATTGTAAAAGCAGTCTCTAGCCAAAACTTTCAGAAAATATTAAAACAAGTGAACATTAGTGACCCACTAAACTCTTATAAAATAGTATTGCTATATTTGTTGTTCTAACTCAAACATTTGATTCACAATTGAAAACAGTCATATTATGAACTACTGCAAATAAAATATGTTTGCTTTGGAATCCATCATTTTTGCTGAAATTTACAATTTTACCGCATTGTGTGAAACTGGTTACAATGAATATCTGCAATAAAACACATGAACCAGAACTGGAAAACAATCAGTTACTACTCCTAAACATTCAAGCAATGTTTGTTAATTCAAAGTTTCTAAACCAAATTTAAATAGGAAATACTATGTCATAGACAAACACTGATTTATGACTACAAGTATCTTTCATTGTCTTATAATCATAACTCTAAGAAAAGCATGAATATCAAAGACATTTGAAGATAAGAGATTTTGTTAGAGCATTCATCAATAATAAATATTTATTGAGCGACCGATAATGAGTTAGGCACTTTGCTACATCTATTAATTGCCATGGTGGACCCCATCTATTGCATGTTTCCTACATACCAAACAATGCCCTAAGTGCTTTATGAACATCTTGATTCAAAAATGCCTTGAGCCTTTAAAGTGCTCTTTGTTTAAATAAAGCTGGTACAACAAGACAGACTAGATAGGGCACAGTGTCCAACTTCTACTTACTGCCTCTGTAATGTGATCTGCCATATTTCTGTCCTAATCTGGATGCAATGGTTGTTTATGGCATGCCTACTCTTACACAAATAACAGTACCTTGATGGTGAAGAGCTGCCTGAGGGCTGATCCTGGTGTCCACATTAAATAGCTGGGTGACTTTTATCAAGTTATAGAAATCTTTTTATCTGTTTCCTCACCTGCAAAATAAAATAATAACCATGATGATGATAATGATGATATGTGCCTCATAAAAATTAAATGATTTAATGCATCATTAATACTTTGTGCTGAGGACAGAGTAAATAATAAATTATTTATTGTTGTTCAGCTATCATCATCATTATCTGAATATTAGTGGTAAGAAAATAATGACATGCTGAAATTAACATCCCAATATTGTATAGCTAGAAAGAGAGAACTAAAATCCAGAGCAGCTTTCTTTCCCCAAACTGACCACGGTTTCTTGGCTGAACTGCTGTGTGGCATACTGTAGCATAACAAGAGAAAGTTGTGTCCAGTTATGAGTTCTCCTGTTCCTCAGCATCATCATCAGTAACCATAGACATCATGTGTTACAATCCTAGGTGATGTGCCTCTCTAGGGACATTGGATTTAACATCATTTTAGTTAGAAATCTTTTACTCTAAGAGTTTATCAAAATGTAAAGAAGTAGTATGGAACAAATTCTGATTCTTCATAAACCCTTGTAGTGTATGTATTATCAGCTGACTATTATGATGCTCAGATAGATTAAATCACTTACTATGGTCACCCCAAAAGTGGTTGAATCAGAACCTTCTGTGTTCCCAAAATCCTGTGACCTAAAAATACTTAGGAGGTGGAATGGTTGGGCACAGTTTCAACTACACTATCTCTTCTGGACCTCTCCCTTTAACTGACAGCACCTATAAGTAAATATCTGGTAGATCAAGTTCCTGTTATTTCATGTATTTTTTTTACTTTCTCCGATGAGTTTTTTAAAGATTTTACTTATTTTTAGACAGAAGGGAAGGGAGGGAAGAAGGGAGGAAAAGAAACATCAATGTGTGTTTGCCTTTCACATGCCCCCTGCTGGGGAGCTGGTATGCAACCCAGACATGTGCCCTGATTGGGAATTGAACCAGAGACCCTTTGGATCACAGGTTAGTACTCAATGCATTGAGCACTGAGTACATCAGCCAGAGCTATTTCATTTATTTTCAGATATATTTTCTTGAAATTTTTTCCCATTTATTTTTGAGTGTCATCGTGCATTTCAGAATCATCCTGTCAAACACAGAGTTAACCTTGTTGGAATCTATTAGTATTGCATTACACCTATCAATTAATTTCAGAAAACTGGAATGCGTATTTTAAAAACTCAGTCTTTCCATCTAGCACTTTTGCTTGTTTTTCCTTTAATTTGTCAAATTTTTACTTTCTTCAATATAATACTGATATATATGTATATATATCAGTATTAATTATATATATATATATTTAATCCTCTTTAGGTAGATTCTGAACATTTCTGGTTCAGAATTTTCTGGGTATTTATTAAAGATATTTTGTTATTGTAAAGACCCATTTTCCATTATATTTTCTAACTGAAAATTGCTGATAAACTTGGTTTTTTTTAATTCTTATTTTGACCAGTGAGTCAAATTTATACTTGTCCCATCCAAGGATAGCCTTCCCTTTTTCTTGGTTACCTAGATTTCCCAACCTACCTTGCAGTTGTACATAGGCGGGTGACTGTGGCCAGTGAAATGTGAATGGAACTGGTATGTGCATCTGTAAAGTCATCTCCAAAATCTGTGTATTTTTCTTCTGGAACATAGACTTGACATGAATCACCTTTAACCATGAAGAAGGCAACACATTATAAAGCAGGAGTTAGGCAATCTATGGCCTGTGGACCAAATCTGACCTGTGGCCATGTTTGTGCATGGCCCATGAGCTAAGAATGGTTTAATATTTTTTAAATAGTTGTTTTAAAAAAGAAAAGGAAGGAAGGAGAGAGAGAGAGGAAGGAAGGAAGGGAGGAAGGGAGGGAGGGAGGAAGGAAGGAAATTAGAGATTGTCAAAACCGCAAAACCTAAACTTTTTATATTCTGGCCCAGTACGGAAAAGCTTTGCCAATCCTTTGTTCTAGAGGACTATCAGGATAGAAGGAACCAGGGTCTCTCACCACATGCAGCACAGCAGTTCTACCATTGTTGACCACGGACTTCTCGACTGTTGTGAGAAATGAAATTTCTATCTTATTTAATCTATAATATTTGGGGTCCTTTTGTTACAACATCCTTTAACCTACTTAATCAGCTAACTAACCTTATTCATGCTAACAGTTTTTCAATTGATCTCTTGCAATTTCTAAATAGACAACTATGTCATTTATATACAATATTTTTCTCAGTAACAAATACATTACCTCTTGCATAATTTTTGTCTTATACGTAATATCTAGAACTTTCAGGACACCATAAATTAACAGTGACACTAACATACATCCATGTTTTTTTTCTTAATTTTAATGGCAATGCCCCTAGCTCTTTAGCTGCCTAGTAAACTATTGCTTTTTGATTGTAGATGTTTTTCATTATCTTTAACATATTCAGAAGAAGAACTGTTCAGTGGTTTTTCTCCATTTTGATTTATTTTTTGAAGTTTTGGCATTAAATTTACACTATTTTATTGGAATGTTTCCCATCTATGCTGAGAAATGGCTTGTGTAGCATATAAATAAGCTATGTTTTAAATATTTTAAAAAAATTATTTCAAATAATCCAGCCCTAGAACATTTTTAAGTAATTCTTTAAAAAGATTTTTAATTTCTTGCATGATTATTCTTAACTATCAATTTATTGATTTAGTTATGATCACTCAGATTTTCCTTAAAAATAATTTTGCCAAGGTTTTCAAATTATTAAACATGCCTAAAATTATCTTTATTTTATTTATCAATATCTAATGTTTCAATCACTTTCTTATTTTGCTTCTTTGTGTTACATGTTTTTTGGGAGTGTGATATAAACACACCTATGCATTGCCAGCCATATAAGAGTTAGCACATACAATTATGAACAGTACATAATACTTAATAATGATAATAAATCATTGTTATTGGTTTCTGTATTTACTCTACCATATTTGTTTTTAAGTGCACTATTTCTACTTATAAAAATAGTTTGCTATACAACAGTATGCCTGCCCTAGTTGGTGTGGCTCAGTGGATTGAGTGCCGGCCTGTGAACCAAAGGGTCGCTGGTTCAATTCCCAGTCAGGGCACATGCATAGGTTGCAGGCCAGGTCCCCAGTAGGGTGCATGTGAGAGGCAACCACACATTGATGTTTCTCTCCCTCCCCTTCTCCCTCTCTTTTTCTCTCTCTAAAAGTAAATAAATAAAATATTTTTAAAAATAAAATAAAACAGTATGCCTTGTTATGCAAGTGGCAGCCTCATACAACTCCTGTCTACTGTCTGCCCATCTCTTGAGTACTTCATTTTCTCTTCTGCTAGATTTAATCTTGTGTAGTTTGGGATACTAAAATGCTGTAAAAGCTTGTAACCTAAGTTTGTGATGTATACTCTATTATGTTCACTCATTGACAAAATTATCTATGGACATATTTCTCAAATTTTATCCCAACATTAAGTGGCACATGACTGTGTTATTTACCTGAATTTCCAGACATTTGCTAGTATTTATTTTTCCCTAAAAACACACTCTTGGACATATTAATTAATTTTATTTTTTATTTGCTTTCTAACAAATTTATTTTACGTGCATGTTTCTCTGTATAATTTTCTAATTTCTACTTAGGTATATAAGGAGGTCTGTCCAGAAAAAGTCCAGCCATTGTTAATGAGACTGGTTTGTGTAACACTGATGTAATCTGGCAACCAAGGGAAGTGGACTGGAATGTGCATGCATGAACAATGATGACTTCACTGTACTAGTCAGTGGGGGCAGTGATGCCTTTGAGTGAGCATGTGTATTGTGTGGCCATAGCATTCAAAATGACTGAGTGAGTAAAGCAACAAATCTGCATCAAATTTTGTGTTAAGATTGAACATTCCTCCACAGAAACTATTTGGATGATTCAGAAACCTGCAGCTATGGGCAACTGGTGATTGGCAGCTTCATCATGACAACACATCTGCTCTTGAATCACATCTTGCACAGAGATTTTTGGCAAAACATCAAACCACCCTGGTGACTCAGTTCCACTACAACCCAAATTTGGTGCCCTGTAATTTCTGGCTTTTCCCAAAAATAAAGTCATTTTTGAAAGTGAAAAAATTTCAGACCATTGATGAGATTCAGGAAAATACAATGGGGCAGCTGATGGGGATTGAGAGAAGTGTGAGAAGTGCCGAGGTACCTATTTTGAAGGAGACTGAAGCACAATTGTCCTTTGTACAATGTTTCTTGTACTTTTATTGTTTCTTTTTAAATATATTTTATTTATTATGCTATTATAGTCACATTCCCCCCTTTATTCCCTTATGCCCTGCCTCCCCCTCCCACATATATTCCACCCCCACTTAGTTCATGTCCATGGGTTGTACATATAAATTCTTTGGCTTCCACATTTCCTACACTGTACTTAACCTACCCCTATTTTCTATCTACAATTATGCTATTTATTCTCTGTACCTTTTCCCCCATTCTCCACCTCCTCATCCCTGCTGCTAACCCTCCATGGGATCTCCATTTCTGTGATTCTGTTCCTGTTCTAATTGTTTACTCGCTTAGTTTATTTTTGGTTTTGTTTTAGGTTTGGTTGTTAATAACTATGAGTTTGTTGTCATTTTACCATTTATATGTTTTATGTTCTTTTTCTTAGATAAGTCCTCTTAACATTTCATATAATAAGGGCTTGGTGATGATGAACTCCTTGAACTTGACCTTATCTAGGAAGCACTTTCTCTGCCCTTGCATTCTAAATGATAACTTTGCTTAGATAGAGTAATCTTGGATGTAGGTCTTTGCCTTTCATGACTTGGAATGCTTCCTTCCAGCCCCTTCTTGCCTACAAGGTTACTTTTGAGAAATCAGCTGATAGTCTTATGGGAACTCCTTTGTGGGTAACTGTCTCCTTATCTCTTGCTTTTAAGATTCTCTCCTTATCTTTAATCTTGGGTAATGTAATTATGATGTTGCTTGGTGTGTTCCTCCTTGGGTCTAACTTCTTTGGGACTCTGAGCTTCTTGGACTTCCTGAAAGTCTATTTCCTTTGCCAGATTGGGGAAGTTCTCCTTCATTATTTTTTCAATTAAGTTTCCATTTCTTGCTCTTCCTCTTCTTCTGGCACTCCTATGATTCAGATGTTGGAATGTTTAAAGTTATCCTGGAGGTTCCTCAGCCTCTCCTCCCTTTTTTGAATTCTTGTTTCTTCATTCTGTTCCAGTTGGATGTTTCTTTCTTCCTTCTGATCCAAACTGTTGATTTGAGTCCCAGTTTCCTTCCCATCACTGTTGGTTCCCCGTATATTTTTCTTTGTTTCATTTTCTAAAGCCTTCATTTTTTCATCTATATTGCTACCATACTCAACCAATTCTGTGAGCATCCTGATTACCAGCATTTTGAACTGTGTATCTGATAGGTTGGTTATCTCTTTATCATTTAGCTGTATTTGTTCTGGAGCTTTGATCTGTTCTTTCATTTGGACCATTTTCCTTTTTTTGTGTTGGTGCACCTGTTATGTAGTACGGGACTCAGCCCTAGATATTTGCCAGGGTGGGGCAACCCATGTCACTTTGTGGTGCTGTATGTAGGGGAGGGGTCTGAGAAGGAACAATGCCACTTGTTCAGCTGTCAGCTGGCTTTCAGTCACTTCCTCCACTACCTACAAGCTAACTTGGGCTTCCTGGTGCTGATTCCTAGATGGGTGGGTTTGTGTACATCCTGTGAGGCTGGGAATTTCTCCTGCCACCACAACCCCCACAGGTTTTTTAGTCAGAGGTTTTGAGACTGTATTTCCCAGCACTGGAACCCTGGGTTGCATGGTCTGTCTCACTCCCCAGTTGTTTCAATTTATTCGCACACAAATGTGGAACTGCCAGCTCTGCCAGCCGCCACCTTACCTGCCCTGGTCTTTCAGCCACTGCCTTGCCACAAGTCCTCTGTGCCTTGGCTGCCTGTCTCCGCCCCTCCTACTGGTCTGGATGAAAATTTCTTCTTTAACTCCTTGGGTGTCAGACTTCCATACAGTTTGATTTTCTGTCAGTTCTGGGTTGATTTTGTTTCTAGATTTGTTGCCCTTCTTTTGGTTGTGCAAGGAGGCACAATGCATCTACCTATGCCTACATCTTGGCCCAAAGTCTGTTTCTTGTAATTTTTATTGTCTTTAATGAATGTCTCTATATTTCATAGTACATGGCTGGATACTTTCTTAACAGACCTCATATGTAGTACTTATTCTCTAACCTTTTAAATAAATTACGTATATATTTTTATTTTTAAATAATGAATATTTATAGTTTTACATTTTATTCAGAGTGTATTAGTCACATCCTATAAGTTTTGAGACGTACTGACCTTCTTTACATTATTTTAAGATAATGTGTAGTAGTTTGGGTTTCTCAGAAAGCAGACCCTGAATGTACTTGGGTATAGAAAGCTATTTGAGCTGTGATTCTGGGAAGCATAAATGAGGAAGTGAGGGTAGTAATATTGGGCAAAAGGGGGAAAATGGTGAGTTAATAAGTGGTAGAATGCTATGTACAACTGGAACTCCATCTCTGAGAAAATATTTATGACATGTCTTGGAATTGTCCCATTGAGCAAAGAGGAAGCTGGAATATATACCCATAGAAACTCCTAGGGGTATTAAATCCTCAGTAGTTCCAAGCTGCCGTGCCTGTGAGCCAAGCACACTGGAGAAATCCTTCATGTAGAAAATGTAAGACCATAGTAGCTCAAGTTAGGAAACTATTCATGGACAGTGTTTACCCCAGCAGCAAGTGAATCTAGACAACGGATGAGGGGCTAGAGATGACCATAAATGGCAACTGCTCTAATGTATAATATAGATTTACTTCTATTTTTACTTAGGAATTTTTTCTCCAACTGGCTTGTTGGATCTTAAATTTTTAAGTGTATATTTATATGCTTTATGATGTTAATACAAACACATTATACATTAAAATATGCACTTTCAGTTATAATATGTAAGGTTTTATTTAAATGGAAGAAAGAATTACATATTAATTATTAGGAAACTTTACATTTCAGAACAATAAGCACATTTTTTAGCATAGGTGTTTTATAGACTTCTTCCACACATTGAAGAAGTATTATCTATTCCAATTTGTTATAGTTCAAATGACTTAAAATATTTATATTTCAATCTTTAAATTTATTTTGTCATAATTTAGACTTAAAGAAAAATTGGAAACTACTACAGAAAACTGCTCTATAAACTGAACTTAGATGCATGGGTCAATTTCTAGACTCTGTTATGTTTCATTGATCTATTTGTCTATCCTTTTGAGAATACCACACTGTGTTGATTGTTGAAGGTTTATGGTAAATCTTGAATTTTTAAAGAATAAGCCATTCAATTCTGTTACTTTTAAAAAGTACTTTTAGCTTTTGGTTTCTTTTTAGCTTTTGATTTCTTGATTTTCATAGAAACTTTAACATAAGCACTTAAAGCTGTCAATTTCCCTCTAAGGTTCCTTTAATTATATCCAACTTATTTTGATATTTTATACCTTCATTATTATTCAGTTTAAAATATTTTCTTATTTACTTGTGATTTTTTTCTTTGATCTTTGAATTATTTAGAAGTGAGTTAATTAATTTGGAGATATTTAGTGTTTTCACAGATATCTCATTGTTTTTTAATGTTAAAGTGATTAAAACATACTTTCAAGTAATTTTATTCTATGACTAGAGGAATACTTTCTGATTTCAATCTTTTAAGATTTGTTGAGATTTGAAATGCACAGCATATGCTGACTTTTTTGTTATATCAGTGAACATACCATGTAATCTTCAGAATACATACAGTTTCTAGAAAAGGCCATGTTAAAATCTCAAGCTATAATTGTGGAACTGACTATTTCTCCCTTTAAATCTATCAATTTTTAATTGATATACTTTGAAACTATTAAGCATACACATATTCATGGCTGTTATTACTCCTTAACAAACAGACTCTTTTACTACTATTAAATGCTTTTATCACTGATAATGTTCTTTGTCTTGAATTGTTTTATCCAATATTAATTCCACTCCACTCTTATGATTATTGTTTTCATAGTATATATTCTTCTATTCATTTACTTTTGATCTATGTCTTTATATTTAGAGCACACTTCATGTATACCACACATAGTTATGTCTCATTATCCAGTCTGATCATCTCTACCTTTTAATTAAATTGTTTAGTACATTAATATTTAGTGTATTTGCTGATATGTTTTGAATTAGGCCTATCATTTTTATATTTATTTTCTGTTTGCTTTGATTTTTAGTCCTCATTTCCTCTTTGTTGCCTTATTATAGATTCTTTGCAATTTTTTAAAATTCAATCTTAATTTATGTATTGGCACTTCACAGTTACTGTTTTACATTATATTTTAGTGGATAATACAGGAATTATAACACACCCCTTAAATTTTTCAGTCTTTTTACAATTAATATTGTACCTATTTTCATTTTCTAGGCTACAATTGTTATATTACATTTACATACAATATACACCCCCATAAGAAAATTTTATAATTGCTTTAACCACACATGCATAGTTTAAAATAAAATGAGAGAAAAAATTAATTTATAATTATCCAGATATTTACCATCTTTAATGCTTTTGATTCTTTCCTAAAAATATGAGTTTCCATCTGGCATTATTTCCTTGCAGTAAGGAGAAACTTTATTAACATTTTTAGTGCGAGTCTGCTGTTAACAAATTCCTTTCTTTTTCATTAGAAAATGGTTTTTTCTTTGCCTTCATTTAAAACGGTATTTCAACTGAATATAGAATTTTGAGTTGACAATTTTTGCTTTTCTTTCAGCAGTTTAAAAAAAATTATTCCATTCTCTATGGTCTCCAGAGTTTCCAATGAAAACATCAGTGATTATCCAGAATCTTATTCCCTTGTGTGTAAACTGTCATTTTTCTCTGGCTGGTTTAGATACAATCATTTTATTTTGTGCTGTATACAGCTACCTTTTCTGCCATTTCTTCCTCTTCTTTCTTTCTGTGACTCAAATTACACATCTATCAGACATTTTTATATTTTCCACAGTTTCACATGGTTCTATTCCTTTTAATTCAAATTACTATATCTTGTAATTTCTGTTAACTTCAAAGTCAGGACCTTTTACTTCTGTTATACCCAGGATGTTGTTAAGTGCATACAGTAATTTTTTAAAAAATTTTGACAGTATATTTTCAGTTTCAGACTTTCCATTTGGTTCTCCTTTTTATAGTTTGTAATTCTCTGCTGAGGTTCCTTATATTACATTTATTTTGATCATATATTTCTCTATTCACTTGAGTATAATTATAATAGTTGCTTTGAAATCCTTGTCTCCTAATGTCAACATCTGGGTCATTTTGAGGTCACTCTGCATTGATGTCCTTCTTGCTTGAGTATGAATTACAATTTCATTTTTCTTCTTTTATCTAGTACTTTTAGATTGCAACTTGAACATTAGGAATGTTATATTAGAAAAACAATAAATTTTGTTTATTTCTCTAAAATGTATTTTTTAAACAGGTACTTAAGCTAACTGAACTCAAATATAAACTCTAAACAATAGATTGGATTTTTTTTTTTTAGCTTTAAATGGTTTTCTTGAAATATACCCTGTAGATGTGTTGTTTGGGTTTATCCAAATACATAAACAGAGTTTTCACTTGGATTTGAAGGATCCCACTCTTTGCTGGCCCCCTTCTTTCTCAGATTTCTCACCTCAACTTCCATGTGTTTTAGAACTGAAATTCTATGCTGGGGTTCTTCAAACCAGTAAAGTGATGAGTTCCTATCCATGTTATAGAAACACCACATGGCACCAACCGGGCCTTGCCCCTGCTAAAGCCTAAAAACTGTAAGACATTCTCAGTTTCATTCCCTTGTTCCAGCTTTTAATGTTCCACTACTATCTGCCTGCTTTAATAACCCCCAGTGCCTCCAAACAGTTCCCTTTTGTATTTTATCCCTAGCTTGCAGTCATTATTTGTAGGAGAGCTGACTTGGTAGAAAATACTCTACCATTACCCAATTAATCACGTTTGATTATTTTTGCATTTGCGATTCTTATAAATTGAAGAAATACCACACAACTCAATAGTCACAATAAAAGAGGGATTTTAAAAACTTAAGACAAAGAGCCAATATGAAAATATATAACCAAAGGAAAACTATATCCTTCTACATGAATATTAACCAAGATAACTAACCAACACAGCCCTTGCAGAGGATATATTGCCTTTAATAATGTACTAATTATTGAAGGAAGATGGCAGCATGGTAGGAGGGAGCAGATTCCCCTTTTCCCTACACATGGGAAAGAAACTGGCCAATCTGAGGAGGAACAGAGCAAGGGGCCAACAATATCGCAACATTTATTAAAATAGGATATCAAAAATTATAGTGGACATTGAAAAACCAGATGGTGCGGAGACTGCTTCAGGATAATAAGGGCCCAAGGATCAGCGCAGGGGGGCCAGGGAGGTTGCAGCCCCCAGGCCCGGTGCTCCCGGGGTCTGTCTCAGGGCACTCGGGAGAGCGGGGTCAACCTCTCCCTCCCTGGACAACAAGGATTGAGCAGCACCGGGGGAGGCCTGGTTGCTTGAAGGCACAGAGAGGGGAGTGAGGACTGAGAGACAATCACACAGGGGCTGCAAGCACCCACACATATCCCTGGGAAGAGTGAGTGCCCCAGCCTGCATGACCAAGGGTGGCCTGGCCATGGGCCTACACTCCCAACCTGGAGATAGTGTGGTTTTGTGGAAGACGCAGACCCCACAGCCCTGAACAAGGAAAGGGCATGGGCGCTCATGGGATTCTGGACCCCGCAGCAGTGAACTCCGGGAAGTGTGCGCCCCCTTGGGATTTCTGGATCTCACACGCTGAACCCAGAAAAGATGTGGGCTCTTCACAGGAACCTAGAGCCCACGGCAGAGAAATTGGGGGAAGTGCGCTCCCTCTGGCAATCCCCAGAGCTTACACCATGAACCTGGAAAAGATGTGAGTGCTCTTTTGGGCCCCAGATCCCGGAACCCGCAGAGGTGAGCTCCAGAAAGTGTGTTTGGGAGCACCCAGACCCACACCCAGAGCCCTGCAGAGAGGCATCAGAACAGCTCTGGGGAGAGCGCGCAGCTAGCCCTGGGAGATTGACAGTACCTGAGAGATTGACTGAGTTCTGACTGGGAAGAGTGAAAAGCATTCCAATCACCCCTCAGCCTGCTGAATCCAGCAAGACTGGCCAAACCAGGTTTTTTGGACAAAGTCAAAGAAACAAGAGGTTTTTTTCTTTTCTTTTGTTGTTGTTTGATTGTTTGATTTTATCTTTTTTTAAGTAACTTTTTATTTTTTAATTCTTATTACTTTTATATCTCTCAATTCCTTATGTTTCTCTTCCTTTCATCCCAGTGTTATTCCTTCCTTTCCAAATTTAACTCTCCTGCATTCCATCTTCTGCTTTTTCCTTTTTTTTTTTTTTGAACCTGACAGTTACGGCAAATTTATATTATCTTTTTCTCATTATTCTTACATTTTTTAATTTTCACAGTATTTTGGTATTCCTTTTCTTTCTGTATAGTCTTCTTGGCTTGGGTGGTTATATTGTATCATTTGATAGATTTCCCCTGTTATCACATTCATAGTGTATTGCTAATTTATTGTCCTTCATTTTGGTTCCATTAGCACACTACTCAAGGTTCTATACTCCCTATTCTTGTTATCTATTTCTCATAGATTCTGTGATATGATTGTTGCTCTAATATTACTGTAAATAACACCTATTTCATACAATTGTAAATACTACACAACACCCCTCCCAGATCTCAGCCCACTTTGCTATTTCCTGACCTCTATTATTGTAGTGGTTAACTCTATTCTCTCACACACTACTCCTATTTACTATTGTTTATTCCCACCCTACCTCAGAATCTGACCTCCCACAGCTTCACAGCTTTCTATATCCAACTCACAATCCTTTCCTCCCCAATAAGAGTCTTATCTTCTTTCCATCCTTTCTAAAACGTGGCTAGTGGGGTGGAAGATCACAGTTAACACTATACATAGCCAAAGGATCTCCTATCTCTTCTCTACTGGCTGCTACTGTAGATATTATAGAATACTGTCTTGCTGTCTTAAACCATTTTGCCTTATTCCTCCAACTGATCACAAAAAAGAGTAGGGGGAAGCTGTGAACACCAGCTTACCCAAAGGAGACTGCACCACTGAATCTCATAGGTATGCTACGACAGCAGTTCACACCATAAACCCAGGGAACAAGAACAGATCAATTTAAGAAACAGAGGCTAACAAGAAGAGTCTTGCAAACAATGAGAAGACAAAGAAACAATCCACAAATGAAGGGAAAGGAGGAAGGCTCAGAAAGAATGCTAAATGAAATAGAGGCAACTCAACTATCAGATATTGAGTTCAAAGAAATGATTAAAAGGAAGCTGAATGAGCTCACAATGAGCTACCAGAAACTACAGGGAAGCTACAACAAACTCACTGCAAACTATACCAACATGAACGAGGAAATAGAAACTATCAACAAGGGACAAGAGGAAATGAAGAATACAATTTCTATACTGAAGAACACAGTAGAAGAAATGAAAAACAAGATTGATGAAGCAGAAGATCAGATCAGCGAATTGGAGGACAAAGTAGAAAAAAAACACCTAGAAAGAGCAAGAAAAGGAAAAGAGGCTCAGAAAGAATGAAGAGGGATTAAGAGAAATGCAAGACAATATGAAACGTAATAATATCCATATAATAGGGATACCAGAAGGAGAGGAAGAAGACCAAGGAATAGAAAACCTATTTGAAAAAGTAATGATGGAAAACTTTTCTAATTTGATGAGAGAAAAACTCACACAAATCCAGGAAACACAGAGAGTCCCAATCAAGAGGAACCCAAAAAGACTCACTTCAAGACACATCATAATTAAAATGGCAAAATTTCAAGACAAAGAGAGAATCTTAAAGGCAGCAAGGGAGAAAAAGGAAGTAACAAACAAGGGATCCCCGATAAGGCTAGCAGCTGACTTCTCAATGGAAATACTCCAAGCCAGAAGAGAATGGCAAGAAATATTCCAAGTAATGAGAACCAGAGGTCTGCAAACGAGACTACTTTACCCAGCAAGGCTCTCAATCAAGATAGAAGGCCAAATAAGGAGCTTCCCAAACAAAAGAAATCTAAAAGAATACACCTCCACTAAACCAGCTCTGCAAGAGATGCTAAAGGGTCTGATTTAAGGCAAGGAAGGAAAAGAGAAAGAGAGAGAGGAACACATGTACATAAATGGCAATGAATAAGTGCTTATCAATAATAACCTTAAATGTAAATGGATTAAATGCCCCAATCAAAAGACATAGAATAGCTGAATGGATAAGAAAGCAGGACCCACACATCTGCTGCCTACAGGAAACCCACTTCAGGATAAAAGACCTACACAGGCTGAAAGTGAAGGGCTGGAAGCAAGTTTTCCAAGCAAATGGACAAGAAAAAAAAGCCGGGGTAGCAATACTCATATCAGACAAAATAGACTTCAAAAAAAGGGCCATAAAGAGAGACCCAGAAGATCACTTCATAATACTCAAGATAAGAATCCACCAAGAAGACAAAAATATTGTAAATATATATGCACCCAACATAGGAGCACCCAAATACATAAAGAAAATCTTAGAGGACTTCAAGAAAGATATTGACAGAAGCACAATTATAGTGGGGGATTTTAACACCTCACTGTAAAAAATGGACAGATCTTCCAAACAAAATATCAACAAAGATATTGAGGCATTGAACAATGCCCTAGATAAAATGGTCTTAACTGATATATACAGAGCCCTCCATCCCAAAGAAGCTAAATACACATTCTTTTAAATGTACCTGGAACATTTTCAAAGATAGACCACATGATAGGACACAAAACAAGCCTCAACAAATTCAAGAAAATTGAAATGATACCAAGCATTTTCTCAGATCACAAGGGACTTCAGTGGGTAGAAACCAACCCCAAGGAGAAAAACCCAAAACACTCAAAATCATGGAGATTAAATAGCATGCTATTAAACAATGAAATGGGTCAAGGATGAAATTAGGGAAGAAATCAAAAGGTTTCTGGAAACAAATGAAAATGAACTCACAGTAACCCAAAACTTATAGGACACAGCTAAGGCAGTCCTGAGAGGGAAGTTCATAGCAATACAGGCATACCTAAAAAAGATAGAAATATTTCAAACAAACAACCTAACCCTACGTCTATAAGAACTAGAGAAACAACAACAAAGACAGCCCAGAGCAAGTAGAATGAAGGAAATAACCAAGATCAGAGCAGAATTAAATGACATAGAGACTAAAAGCACAGTTCTAAGGATCAATGAATCTAGGAGCTGGTTCCTTTAAAAGATAAACAAAATTGACAAGCCTTTAAGCAGGCTCATCAAGAAAAAAAGAGAGAAGACTCAAGTAAACACAATCAGAAGTGAAAGGGGAGAGATTACAACTGACACCACAGAAATACAAAGGATTGTAAGAAATTACTATGAAGAACTATATGCCAAGAAATTTGTAAACCTAGGTGAAATGGACAAATTTCTAGAAAAATATAATCTTCCAAAACTTAAGAAGCAGAAAGCCTAAACAGACCAATAACAGCAAAACAAATTGAAGCAGTAATCAAAAAACTCCCAACACACAAAAGCCCTGGACCAGATGGTTTCACAGGAGAATTCTACAAAGCATTTAAGGAAGAGTTAACCCCTATCCTTCACAGACTATACCAAAAAATCCAAAAAGATGGAAGACTCCCAAACTCTCTTTATGAGGCCAACATCATCCTAATTCCAAAACCAGATAAAGACACAACAAAGAAAGAAAACTTCAGGCCAATATTGCTGATGAACATTGATGCTGAAATCCTCAACAAAATACTGGTAAACTGCATCCAACAATACATTAAAAAAATCATCCACCATGACCAAGTGGGATTCATCCCAGGGATGCAAGGATGGCACAATATTCACAAATTGATAAATGTAATACATCACATAAACAAAAGAAAAGACAAAAACCACATGATCATATCCATAGATGCAGAAAAAGCATTTGATAAGGTACAGCACCCATTTATGATAAAAACACTCAGCAAAGTGGGAATAGAGGGAACATTCCTCAACATAATAAAGGCCATATATGAGAGACCTACAGCCAACATCATATTCAATGGGCAAAAATTAATATCTTTTCCACTAAGATCATGAACAAGATAAGGCTGTCCACTTTCACCACTTTTATTCAATATAAATAGTATTGGAAGTTTTAGCCACAGCAATCAGACAAGAAAAAGAAAGAAAAGGCATCCAAATCGAAAAGGAGGAAACAAAACTGTCACTGTTTGCAGATGACATGATAATGGACATAGAAAATCCTATAGACTCTACCAAAAAGCTGATTGACCTAATAAATGAATTTGGCAAAACAGCAGAATACAAAGTCAATATCTAGAAATCAAAGGCATTTCTGTACACTATCAATGAAACAGCAGAAGCAGAAATCAAGAAAACAATCCCATTTGAAATAGCAAAAAGAAAAATAAAATGCCTAGGAATAAACCTAACCAAAGAGGTAAAAGACCTGTATTCAGAAAACTACATCAAGGAATCAAGGAAATCAAGGAAGACACCAACAAATGGAAAGAAATCAAGGAAGACACAAACAAATGGAAACATATACCATGTTCATGGATTGGAAGAATTAATATAATCAAAATGTCCATACTACCCAAAGCAATTCACACATTCAATGCAATACCTATTAAAGTACCAATGGCATAATTCACAGACATAGAAAAAACACTTCAAAAATTTATATGGAACCATAAATGACCCCAAATAGCTGCTGCAATTTTGAGAAAGAAGAGTAAGTAGGAGGGATCACAATACCTGACACTAAACTATACTACAAGGCCACTGCAATCAAAATAGCCTGGTAGTGACATAAAAACAGACACATGGATCAATGGAACAGAACAGAGAGACCAGAAATAAACCCAAGTCTCTACACTCAATTAATATTTGATAAAGGAGGCAGCAACATAAAATGGAGTAAAAATAGCCTCTTCAACAAATGGTGTTGGGAAAACTGGACAGCTACATGCAAAAAAAAAATGAGACTTGAGCACCAACTTACACCTTACACAAAAATAAATTTAAGGTGGATAAAAGACTTAAATATAAACTGTGACACCATTAAAGTCTGAGAGGAGAATGTAGGTAGGAAAATCTCAGATATTTCACACAGAAACATTTTTACTGACATGTCCCCTAGAGCAAGGGACATAAAGGAAAGAATAAACAAATAGGATCTCATCAAAATAAAACGCTTCTGCACAGCTAAAGAAAACAGTATTAAAATAAAAAGAGAACCAACTGTATGGGAAAACATATTTGCCAATGATACCTCAGACAAGGATTTAATTTCTAAAATATATAAAGAACTTACATGACTCCACTCTAAGAAGACAAGCAACCCACTTAAAAAATGGGCAAAGGACTTGAACACACACTTCTCCAAGGAGGACATACAGAGGATCCAAAGACACATGAAAAGATGCTCAATATCGCTAGCTATCAGAGAGATGCAAATTAAAACCACAATGAAATACCACTTCACACTGGTCAGAATGGCCATCATAAGCAAAGCAACAAACAACAAGTGTTGGAGAGGTTGTGGAAAAAAGGGATCCCTAGTGCACTGTTGGTGGGACTGCAGACTGGTACAACCACTGTGGAAAACAGTATGGAACTTCCTCAGAAAATTAAAAATGGATCTGCCTTTTGACCCAGCAATTCCACTGCTGGGACTATATCCTAATAACCCTGAAACACCAATCCTAAAGAACCTTAGCATCCCAATGTTCATAGCAGCACAATTCACAATAGCTAAGTGCTGGAAGCAACCTAGATGCCCATCAGTAAATGAATGGATCAAAAGACTATGGTACATTTACACAATGGAATTCTATGCAGCAGAAAGAAAGAAGGAGCTTGTACCCTTTGCAACAGCATGGATGCAATTGGAAAGCATTATGCTAAGCGAAATAAGCCAGGCAGTGAAAGACAAATACCATATGATCTCACCTTTAACAGGAACTTAAACAACAAAACAAAGAAACAAGCAAAATATAGTCAAAGACACTGAAATAACGGACAGGCTGACAATGACCAGAGGGGAGAGAAGAGGGAATTTCAGGGGAGAATGGGAAAGGTTTACAGGAACAAATATAAAGGACACATGGAC
>PVIA01013484.1:14462-32055 GCA_004024845.1 Tonatia bakeri | reverse complement strand
AATGTAATTATGATGTGCCTTGGTGTGTTCCTCCTTGGGTCCAACCTCTTTGGGACTCTCTGAGCTTCCTGGACTTCCTGAAAGTCTATTTCCCTTGCCAGATTGGGGAAGTTCTCCTTTAATATCTGTTTAAATAAGTTCTCAATTTGTTGCTCTTCCTCTTCCCCTTCTGGTACCCCTATAATTCGGATGTTGGAACATTTAAAGGTGTCCTGGAGGTCCCTAAGCCTCTCCTCATTTTTTTGAATTCTTGTTTCCTCATTCTTCTCTGTTTGGTTGTTCCGTTCTTCCTTCTGGTCCACTCCATTGATTTGAGTCCCAGTTTTCTTCCCCTCACTATTGTTTCCCTGTGCGTTTTCCTTCATCCTTTACTCTTACTGTAGCCTGCATTTGTTCATCTAATTTATGTCCAAAGTCAACCAATTCTGTGAGCTTCCTGATCACCATTGCTTTGAACTGTGCATCTGATAGTTCGGCTATCTCTTGGTCACTTTAAAAAATTGGTTCTGGGGCTTTCAAATCTGTTTGAGCCATCTTTTTTATTTTCCTTTGGTTTGGTTGCAGCTGTTTTGTGAGGGCCGCGGAGCCTTAGGTGTTCACCAGGGTGGGGCACCCCAGTCGCTGGGTTGTGAGGTTGTATGTGACGGCGGGGTCTGAGAGGGAACAAGGGCGCCTGCTCCGCTCTTTCTAGGACTTCCGTCCCCTCCACTGCCTCCCACAAGCAAATTGGGCCCCTCTGGTGCTGGCTCCCGGGCGGGTGGGCTTGTGCACTTTCTCGGACTCTGTGGGCTTCCCTGAGAAGTTTCCTGTGAGGCTGAGAGAATCTCCCGGCCTCAGCTCCCAGACGGGGCTCTTAAGCTTTGAAACACGGGGGTGCTGCCCGTTTTCGCTTAGTCTGCACTGCCTTGAGTCCCTCACTGGGTCTGCTAGTCACCTCCTGAGCCCAGGGTCCACCACCGGTCTGTCCGCTGCCTTCTGCACCCTGCGCGCCCATGCCTGCCAGCCAGCGTTTCTTCCCACCGGGACCCCTCTCCGCAAGCTTCCTTCTCCGCTGCTCCTTACCAGTCTGGATGTACTGGAGTCCAACTTCTGTTCAGTTCATTTCCCTCTGTTCTGGTTGTTTTCTTTTTTCTCAATTTTTGTTGTCCTTAGTTTTGGTTGCGCGAGGAGGCACAATGCGACTGCCTATGCCTCCATCTTGGCTGGAACTCCGAAAAATTTACCATCTTAACCATTTTTAAGCATATAGTTCTGTGGTATTAAATATATTCAGAACATTGTGCAACCATCACTACCATCCGTCTCCATAATTCTTCATCTTGTAAAATGGAAACCATACCCAATAAACAATTCCTCTGACCTCTCCAGCCCCAGCCTGACAACCATCATTTTACTTTCTGTTTCTATGATCTTGACTATTCCTAAGTACTTCATATAAGTATTTGTGTGTGTATGTGCCTGGTTTATTTCACTTAACTGCAGTTTCTTCAAGGTTCACCCATTAATTTTCTTGGTGATATTTTAACATATCTCCTACTTAAAATCCAAACCTCCCTCTCCAGCCTTACATTTCTTCTCAATAAGGACTTCCAGCCATGATGGAGGCATAGGTAGATACACACTGCCTCCTCATATGGCCAAAAGAAGGACAACAACAAATATATTTAAAAAAATAAGCAGAACTGCCAGAAATCCAAACTGTATGGAAGTCCAAAAACCAAGGAGTTAAAGCAGAAACATTCATTCATACTGGTAGGAGGGGCACAGATGGGCAGCTGGAGAGGAGGCAAGCAAGGTGGTAGCTAGCAGACTGGGCAGTCCCACATTTGGGTGCGGATAAACTGGGAGGAACAAGTGGGGAGACAGACCATGCAACCCAGGGTTCCAGCGTGGGGAAATAAAGCCTCGAAACCTCTGGCTATAAAAAACCTGTGGGAATTGCAGCGGCAAGAGAAATTCCCAGCCTCACAGGAGAGTTCATTGGAGAGACCCACAGGGTCCTAGAATGTACACAAACCCACCTACCCAGGAATCAGCACCAGAGGGCCCAATTTGCTTGTGGGTAGTGGCAGACATGATAGAAGGCTGGCCTAGAGCCAAGCAAGTGACACTGTTCCCTCTCTGTCCCCTCCTCCACATACAGCACCACAACGCAGCAATGTGGGTTGCCTTGCCCTGGTGAATACCTAAGGCTTTGCCCCTTACAACGTAACAGGTACACTGAGACAAGGAAATATGGCTCAAATGAATGAAGAGATCAGCCCTGGCTGGTGTAGCTCAGTGGATTGAGCTCGGGCTGAGAACCAGGCATCACAGGATCAATTCCCAGTCAGGGCACATGCCTAGGTTGCAGGCCATGTCCCCCAGCAACCGCACACTGATGTTTCTCTCTCTCTCTCTCCCTCCCTTCCCTCTCTAAAAATAAATAAATAAAATCTTAAAAAAAAAGAAAGAAAGAAAGAAGAGATCAAAACTCCAGAAATAGAACTAAGTGGTGAAGAGACAGCCAACCTATCAGATGCAGAGCTCAAAACACTGGTAATCAGGATGCTCATAGAATTGGCTGAGTATGGTCACAAAATAGAGGAAAAAGTAAAGGCTATGCAAAGTGAAAAAAAGAAAAATATACAGGGAACCAACAGTGAAGAGAAGGAAACCGGGACTCAAATCAATGGTTTAGAACAGAAGGAAGAAATAAACAGTCAACCAGAACAAAATGAAGAAACAAGAATTCAAAAAAAATGAGGAGAGGCTTAGGAACCTCTGGGACAACTTTAAATGTTCCACCATCTGAATCATAGGGGTGCCAGAAGAAGAGGAAGAGCAAGAAATGGAAAACTCATTTGAAAAAATAATGAAGGAGAACTTACCCAGTCTGGCAAAGGACACAGACTTCCAGGAAGTCCAGGAAGCTCAGAAGTCCCAAAGAAGTTGGACCCAAGGAGGAACACACCAAGGCACATCATAATTACATTAGCCAAGATTAAAGATAAGGAATCTTAAAAGCAGCAAGAAAAAAGGAGACAGTTACCTACAGAGGAGTTTCCATAAGACTATCACCTGGTTTCTCCAAAGAAACTTTGCAGGCAAAAAGGAGCTGGCAAGAAGTGTAGTGAACCAGTTTGTTTTGGTCTGGCAACTGTGACTCAGCTCTGCATGAAAACCTACAGAAGTGATGTGGGGGGCAGGAGCCAGACCTTCAAACCAGGTTTTCTTGTGGGAATCAGGCCTAGAAAATGCATAAAGACTGATATGGCTTGCTCTTGCTAAAACTCCTTCACTCTGGTCTGAAACAGTAGATGTTTATTGCCTATCTTCAAGGTAGTTCCAAAGCCTGTGTAAATTTTCCCAAAGATGGAGCTAATCAGCTTGCCACCTTTCCCTTCTGCATTTGTTATTTTCATTTCTTTGGTTGTACCTAAAGTGTAGACAACAATATTCTATGCAATAGATAGTAAATCCTTCTTTGATGTAAGATCTGAAAAAAACAATAAAAGCCTGTCCAGGCAAGGGTCAGTGCACTCTCCCCTTGACAGAAGTGGCTGTAGGACTCTCATCTTAAGAGAGTACCATACCTTCCCTTTTTCTCCACAGGACTGCTGTAGCCTGTGCATTTGTCTTCATCTTCAGTCACAACATGAAGACTCTGTGGGCCAGAGTCTGCCACAAAGAAATATTCAAAGTGATGAAAGGCAAGGCCCTACATTTAAGATTACTCTATCTACTGGAAAGAAGTATTCCAAGTCCTGAAAGGCAAGGACCTACATCCCAGATTGCTCTATCCAGCAAAGCTTTCATTTAGAATGGAAGGGCAGATAAAGTGCTTCTCAGACTAGGCCAAGTTAAAGGAGTTCATTGTCACCAAGCCCTTATTATATGAAATGTTAAAGGGACTTACCTAAGAAAATGAAGATTAAAAATATGAACAGTAAAAAAAAGACTTCAAATTCACAGTTAGTAACAACCATACCTAAAACAAAAGTAAACTAAGCAAACAACTAGAACAGGAACAGAACCACAGAAATGGAGATCACATGGAGGATTAGCAACAGGGAAGTGGGAGGAGGAGAGAGGGGGAAAAGATATAGAGAATAAGTAGCATAGACAATAGGTAGAAAATAGACAGGGGGAGGGCAAGAATAGTATGGGAAATGTAGAAGCTAAAGAACTTATGACACATGGACATGAACTAAAGGGGGGGAATGTGGATGGGAGGGGGTGGGCAGGGTGGAGGGGAGTGAAGGGGGAAAATGGGACAATTGTAACAGCATAATCAATAAAAAAAAAACGAAACTTCATTCTATGACAAGATGCCAATTCATGAGGACTTCGAAAAAAAAATTACTCTATCCAGCAAAACTATCATTTAGAACGGAAGGGCAGATAAAGTACTTCCCAGAAAAAGTCAAGTTAAAGGAGTTCATCATCACCAAGCCCTTATTGCATAAAATGTTAAAGGGACTTATCTATGAACAAGAAGGTAAAAAATATGAACAGTAAAATGATAATAAACTCAGAACTATTAACAACTGAGCCTAAAAAACCCACAAAAACAAACTAAGCAAACAACTAGAACAGGAGCAGAACCACAGAAATGGAGGTCACATGGAGGGTTATCAGTGGGGAGAGGGAGCAGGGAGAATGGGGGAAAAGTGCAGGGAACAAGAAGCTTAAACGGCAGGTACAAAATAGACAGGGAGAGGTTAAAAACAGTATAGGAAATGGAGAAGCCAAAAAACTTGTATGTATGAACCATGGACATGAACTAAGGGGGAGGAATGCTGGTGGGACGGGGTGCTGGGTGGAGGGGAATAAAGGGAGAAAAAATAGGATAACTGTAATAGCTTAATCAATAAAATATACGTTAAAAAACTACATTTCTCCTCAATGATCAAAAATCGTAAAATTGCTTCTAGGCACTGAGTCCCACTCCCCATCCCTCTGCAGTCTGACTTCTCCCCCGCTGCTCCTCAGAAATGGCTTTCATCAAGGACACCAACAACCTGCATGTCACTAACTAAAAAAAAAAACTCCAAACACTTTGTCATATTTGACTCCTCAGCAGTGTTTAATGTTATGGATAGGCCTACCTCTAACCACTTTCTAGAGACTAAAGTGACACACGACATCTACTGGCCTTCCTTCTCTCTGGCCACTTCTCAGTCTCCTTGGCAGGCTCCTCTATTCACCTCCTAAGTGTGACTGTTCCTTACGGCTGTTTTTTGGGCCATTTCTTCCTCTTTCTCTCCCATAGACAATCTTGTTCATTCTTGCTGGCTCTCCTGAATCTATGCCAAGACCCAATTCTTGAGCTGCAGGGCTGCAGAAACACTACCTACGTGACACTTGCACTTGGGATGTCTTTCAGGAATTCTGCACTCGGCACATCCAAAACTGAACTCACCGTCTTATCACCACACCACAGACCACCAATCTAAAGACTCCGTGTTCTGTTCTTGGCTCCTTCCCTAACTTTAGCTCAAAAAATGGCATTTCAACTGCTTACTGCTTGTCCCAGAAACTTAGATTCATCATGAGTCTTACTCTCTGGTCCCCCCAATCAATAATCACCAACTCCTTTTGTCTACTACCTACTGCAGTGTAACAAATCACCCCAAAACAATGACTTAGATGACTTTTTCACAATTCTGAGGGTTGTCTGGGTGGCTCTGCTGGTCTCTCTCAGGCTCACTCACACAGCTACATTCCCCTAGCAGACGCCTGGGCTTAGCCAAGAACAGAACAGGATCCCTCCACATGGTCCTTCACCTTCACAGCACGGTAGACCATCTCCAGCTTCCGAGAGAGAGTGGAAGGTACAAGTTCTCATGAAGCTTTGGCTCACAACTTTCCAAGTACACTTTTGTTACATTCTTTTGGTCATAACAAATCACAAGAGCAGCCCAGATATCCTGGATGGGAAAATAAACTTCATCTCCTGGTGGAAGGAGCTATGAAGTCATCTGGTCATTTTTTAAAACTGATTTGCGAGGGAGTGAGGGAGAAGCAGTGTGAGTCCCTTGCACTCGTTCACACAGAATGAATGATGTTGTGACAGAATCCGGCTCGATGGTTAGTGATCTGCTAATCGCTAACTCATTTCTTAATTTGTACTCCCTAATTCAACAGTCGTTTATTGTGTCCTTACTATGGAGGAGGTGCTGGAAAGCCAACAGTGAGCAAAATAGGTGAGGTTTCTGCCCACAGAACTCACAGTGGAGTGAAGATGACATCATTATGTGATCAGGCAGGAAGATGCAGTTCACGCTGCTCAGCTTCTCAGCAAGATTTCAGGCCCCAACGGCTGATTAGAAAGTACCCTGGAAAAGGCTAATGCCTCCAATTATTGGCTGGTTTGCTGGCCCCAGCCAATTGGGTGCAGGCTGGGCTCTTGACCAGAGTCCCGGGTTCCCAAAAAAACCGGCCTCTTACTCCACCCTTGGTTTTTGGTTTTGTTGCCCATTGCTTTCTCAAATTGGGTTACCCTGAATTCAAATACCATATTTGCCACTTACTAGGCCATATCATCTTGGAAGTCAACTTCTCTGAACCT
The DNA here is from genome assembly GCA_004024845.1 of Tonatia bakeri. NCBI lineage: Eukaryota > Metazoa > Chordata > Mammalia > Chiroptera > Phyllostomidae > Tonatia > Tonatia bakeri. The sequence continues at coordinate 25,502 of PVIA01013484.1, read as the reverse complement.
CAATTTCCTTACTTGTAAAATGGAGATAACAGGAAAGCTGTGAGAGAATTAAATGGGGTGATTCGAGTAAACTGAAAATGCATTAAAAAATATTAACTCATTATAACTGCCCAGTCTAACCTAATCCGACTCATGGCAGGAGGCTGCCTAGGAAAACATACCCTTCCCATGAGTGGGATTCTCATGCTTTTAGGCTGGATGCCCCCTTTTCTTTTTTTTGGAATATAAACGCTAGCTGAGGGGAGGAAGTCATAGCCCTGGCGGAGCTGCTCTAAGCAGGCTGGGTGGTCTCACTGTCCCAGCTGGAGCCTCAGACTGGACCTTCCTGTCAGCACCAGTGATACTAAAAAAAGGTCAATCAGTCTCCTTACGGGTGCAGAAAGTGAAATAATAAAAATGAATGACAGTAAACATCCTGCAAATTCAATGCAAGCAAAAATCCCACCCTCAGCCCTGGCTGGTGGGGCTCATTGGATTGAGTGCCAGCCTGTGAACTGAAAGGGTTGCTGGTTCGATTCCCAGTCAGCACACATGTCTGGGTTGCAGGCCAGGTCCCCAGTTGGGGGCGTGGAAGAGACAACTGATCGATGTATCTCATGCACATCGATGTTTCTCTCCCTCTCTTTCTCCCTCCCTTTCCCTCATTCTAAAACTAAATAAATTTTTTAAAATCCTACCATCAATTCTGGTGAATTAGCTCTAGGAATCATGTTTCAGTGGAAGCAATGTAGGAATCTTCATCAAAGTGCTGGAGCAGCTGCACTCTGTAATGAAATGTCACTGGTGAGAGGGCAGTGGGCACCCAGACTTCAATTTGTGCTCTATAGCCCTCTGCCACAAAGAACTTACAATTGAGTTCTTTAGTGTTGCTGAAAGCTTTGCTGTGTAGACATTTGAGGCAAAGAGTAAGAGGGAGAGGCACCTCAAAACCTAGTTTTTTGTCTTTTTCTATTTTATTTTTAGAGAGAAGGGAAAGGACGGAAGAGAGGGAGAGAAACATCGATGTGCGAGAGAAACATCAATCCATTGCCTCTCACCCACCTAAATTGGCAACCTGGCCCATAACTCAGGCATGTACCTTGACTGGGAATTGAATCGGCAATCTTTCAGTCCACAGGCTGGTGCTCGGTCCACTAAGCCATACCAGCCAGGGCTAGTTTTGTCTTTTTCTAAAAAGGGATCACTTCAATAACAGGACAGAAGCATTATTCCTCAGAAAGACAATTAACAGTCTCCCCCAGGGCTACTGCCCAACATGGAATGAGACTACAGCGCTGTCTCCTAGCAGTAGCTCAGTGTTGGTGAAGACGCTGAGAATCAGACTAGTCCTTTGGGAAGGTAATATGGTACACAGCCTTCTCAGTTCTCTGGCATAGTGTGTGCATGCTCTCTGTTTTAATGAGTGGTTAAGAGCTGAGAAACCATTCTTAGCCCCCACTACCTTTTCTACAGTACAAATAAATTAAATTTATTACTGCCAGTATTTTTTAAATTTTAATCTTTCATTACAATGTGTTTTCTGTTTCATTTTTAATTGACATATACGTACAACATAATGTAATGATATTAGGTGGGCAGTTCTATGAGTTTTGACAATTGTACACTGGTGTAACCACCACGCCAACTAAGATACAGAACATTTCATTGACCCCAAAAGTTCCTTCGTGCCCGTCCAATCAGTCCTACTCACTGCAACCATCCCCAGGCAAACACTGTTCTGCTTTCTATCACTATAGTTTAGGTATACCTGTTTTGAATTTATATAAAAGGAAGCATGTACCATGTACTCTTTTTGAGTCTGCACTCTTTCACTCAACATAATGCATGACATAGCAAATCACTCACTTGTGTTGTTGCATGTATCAATAGTTCATTCCTTTTCCTTTGCTCTGTAACCCAATGTTATTGAAAGCTATAGTTTACATACAATAAAATGACATTTTACATATAGGCATACCTCAGAGATATTGTGGGTTTGGCTCCAGACCTCCATAATAAAGCGGGTATGGCAATAAAGTGAGTTGTAATCTTTTTGCTGGTCATGCCTTCCATTTGTAAAAAACCCAACACCTGTGAAGGACAATAAAATGAAGTGCAACAGTTCGAGGAGTTTTAACAAATTCATACATCTAATCCAAAATCCAGACCTAGAGCCTGACCAGTGTTGTTCAATTGGTTGGGCGCTGTTCCGAGCATACTAGAGGCAACTGATCTATGGTCCTCTTCCTTTCTCCCTCTCTTCCCCTCTCTCTGAAAATAAATGAAGTCTTTTGAAGAAATAAAGTCAGTGGTTATTAAAATTTTAAAGAGTTCATATTCTAGCTCCTGGCTGGTGTGGCTCAGTGGATTGAGCGCCAACCGGCGAACCAAGGCCACCTGTTGGATTCCCATTCAGGGCACATGCCTGGGCTGCGGGCCAGGTCCCCAGTAGGAGGCGCTCCCTTCCCCTCTCTCTAAGAATAAATACATAAAATCTTTTTTTTTTTTTTCAAAAAGTTTATATTCTAGTGGGGAGAGACAAAAAGTTGGCAACAAATAAGATGATTTTGGATGGCGTGGAAATGCTCACTTAAGTACTATCAACTAATGCTAAAACATCAGAAAGGAGTTAAGACAATTTATGTGACAGCAACTTGTACTATTATGCCATTACACTGATTTAAAAACGCCATTTAGAAATAGCCGCTTAGTAAAAAGGTCTAACTTTAAACCGTATGTACATTTTGTTTAGGACTATGTAAAATACCTGTGCTGTGATGGGTGTGAATAAAGACTGGAATGATCCAGAAGAAAAAGATACCACGGTTGTATTTCATGGAGGGGGAGATTATGAGGCGGGGGCGGAGAGGGAGATATAAGGGCTTTTCTGTTTCGTTTTGGTTTTTGTTGCCTCACCCGTTAAGCGTTCTTAACAGTAGAAACTGCCTTCCTCTAGTATTCTCACAGCACTTCCCCTATAGAAGCCTTCAGCGTTCAGAAATTCATAAACTTAGTGAGAAGCGGCAAGTCTGCAAATGAAACCTCGGCTATTTCCGTGTGAAGTAGACCCCCGAGAGAACACGCCAGAGGAAACTCGCCTGCGCCTAGCGCGAGACAGAAGAGGCGCGGGTGGAGGCCGGCCCGGCGCGGCCTGGTGACGCCCCGCGCCGGACAGACACTGACGTCACTTTTCAGCACCGCCGCTTCCGGCCCGCGTTGAGTGTGGTTCTCGCTCCTGCTGCGGGTTTAGGAGCGGTTTTGGCGTGTAGTGCTGTGATTTTCTTCGCGGGCCGGCCTCCCTCTCTCCGGACTATGGCTACCGACTCCTGGGCCCTGGCAGTGGACGAGCAGGAAGCGGCTGTCAAGTCGGTTAGTGGCTTCAGCTCCAGGGGAGAAGGAAGCAGGAGGGCCCAAGCAGACCCTGCTTCCAATACAGGGAGTGCCGCGCGTGGGGCAGGCCGGGGACCCACCGGGGAATCAGTACTGATTTGCGCCTAGAGAGATCAACATCGAGACTTTTCAGTTCATCTGCGCCAGTTAAAGACTTCTATTCTGTATCAGATCAGCCCTCGCTACGTGTGCTTTTTCCTGGATTGCATTGCAGTGCGGTTATTAAGGAAAGGCAAATGGAGATGCCGATTCTCTTTCTCACCAAGAGTAGAACGAATCTGCCCTACTTTTATTTTAACTTTTTTAAAAAACCTTATTTTTAGAGAGGGGAAGGGAGAAAGAGGGAGAGAAACATCCATGTTCAGTTGCCTCTCGCGCGCCCCACACTGGGGACCCCGCCTGCAACCCAGGCATGTGCCCTCACTGGGAATAGAACCGGTGACCCTGTGGTTTGCTGGCCAGCTCTCAGCCACTAAGCCACACCAACCAGGGCTTAATATTTTTTTAGATCCATGTTTAAATTAACATGGTTGGCAGTTTGTAGCTCAGCAGAATAACAGATGCAGGTTTTTATGTATTTCAGTCTACTGCAGATGCTGGTGGGAAGCACTGCAAATTGTTTCATTGATGTTTAAAGTGACATTTAGTTTCAAATAGTGGTTCTTCTTTGACTAATGAATATCCAGTCAGCCTGAAGGTAATAATTGTGTGAACTGTGATGTTCTGTTATATGTAAATGTAGATTTGTTCAGTGAGAGTGACGATTTTAGGAATATAGTTAAGTTTTTTGGTTTGGGGAGGTAGCGGATGTTTTATTTTTGCAGTGCAAAATCTTGTAACTTTTTAATGCCTAAATTACATTTTTTCCCTCCACTCACCCTTTAATTACGTTAGGAGTGTTGTCGGTTTGTCAGCACATATTTGAAATGCGCCAAATTCAGTGGAGAAGAGGAAGAAGCTTCACAGTCTAGTTAGGAAGGCTAGAAGGTGGGAAGTACTGTGAAAATGGTAAGAATAATGTGGTGACTGAACTCTGAGCAGGGGGAGGAAATTTATGAGTAAGGAAATCAGGGAAATTAATTTTCAAGTCACTTGCATTTGAACAGGATATTAGAGATTGAGTCATTTTTTTTTAATTTTATTTTAATCATTGTTCAAGTACAGTTTTCTCCCCTTTACTCCCAATCCAGCCTACCCACCCCTCCCTCCCAATTTCCCTCCCATTACCACCCCCCCCTAGTTTTTATCCATGTGTCTTTTAACTTTGTTTGTGTAAACCCTTCCCCTTTCCCCCTGAGATTGAGTCATCTTAAGAGAGATGGAGGTGAAAAGCATTTTAGGAAAACAGAATGAACATTTCCCTGGAGAGCAGGAATCAGAACTCATTTTTTGCTGCAGCTTGAGGTTATTGAGTTGTAGTGGGAGCAATATAGAAAATACTGTAGGGAGTGTACTTTGGACGTTAACTAAGAACTTGCAAAACTTGCTTTATTTGGTTGGTTTGGCGATGTTTAAGGATACTGACCACATTAAATTGAGAGCTGGCGAGATTTATTGGACTGCAGAAAACAAAATCTTATTAGAAGAAATGATGTTTAAAAGAGAGGAGATTAATTGGAAGTTACTCTCATAGCTCAGAGATGGAAGGTGTATATATGTTGGGGGGTGAAAATGAAGATGAGGGAATAGATTCTAGAGGTAATTGTGGAGGTATAACTGGAAGGATTTAGAGAAAAGGAGAAAATGGAGATAAAGGCAAAGATTGCTGTTTGCAACCTAGATCCCACAGGTGATACTAATGAAGTCCTAAGACCAGCACTAGGGAGCGGGAAGAAGCGCAGTTTTAGTGTGGAGGTTGGTGAGTTCAGTTTCGACTGCTCTGAATTTGAGGTAAGAAGGATATCTTGATGAATACCTATGTTGGGAGTCAGCAAGAGTTGTCCAAGTTTGATGGTTTCTTAGGATTCACAGGACCCAGCATATAATTCTACTCAGCAATGATTTGTTACAGTGAAAAGATGCAAAGCAAAATTAGCAAAAAACAAAGGTATATGGGGCCGAAGTCCAGGGAAACCCAAGCACAAGTTTCTTTTTTTTTTTTAATTTTTAAATTTTATTTATTTTCTTTTAGAGAGTGGAAGGGAGGGAGAGAAACATTGGTGTGAGAGCAGCATCAATCAGTTGTCTCTCATATGTGCCCTAACCTGGAACCGAATCCACAACCCAGGCATGTGCCCTAATCTGGAATCAAATTAGTAACCTTTCAGATGACACCCACCCAACTGAGCCACACTAGTCAGGGCCAATCACAAACTTCTAAGAGTCCTCTCTAGTGCAGTCACACCAGGGGTGTCAAACTCATTTTCGCTGGCAGCCACATCAGCCTCTCAGTTGCCTTTGAAAGGCCGAATGGCCAGATGGCCGAATGTAATTTGAGGACTGTACAACTCTAACTACTCCTTAACAGTTAAGGGAGACCTTGGCGCTGCCCCCTACCTGCCTGGTAGAAACAAAGTGCCAGGCTGGATAAAACAAAGTAGAGGGCCAGATTCAGCCCATGGGCCTCGTGTTTGCCTCCTGTTAGTCACACGCTGCACGTTTGTGCTTAATTAATTCCTTCTGCAATAGATTGTAACAACACGTGTGAAGTGTTATCAGGGAAGCTCATTAGAGACAGTGCTTAGAGTTTTTATTGGGCTGGGGTTGGGGGAGGGAGACTGTCACCTAGTCATACTCTGCCTAGCCTGTACCGAAATTCCAGACTCCCAAAGGAAAGTAGGTGTTAGCATAAACCACATGTTTGTACAAACATAGTGAAACCCTCAGCGGTTCTGTAAATGGTGGGAACCTTCCCAAAATCCACATTTCCAGATGCCAGCCAGTGGCCAGCCTTGATAACAGGCTTTCCTAAGAATAGCAGTCATGCTTCTTAATGTTAGTGTTTTTATGCACAGTGCGCATCAGGCATTTGGAAATGTGGCGCTGGAGTTCAGGAGAACAGTCAGATTAGAGGAATAAAACTGGCAGTTATCCATGAAGAAATCAAAAAGTGTGATATAGTATATGCTTCTGGTGCTCTCAATTTTACGATCTAGTGTTTAGCATCAGATCTTCCCTAAAAGACAGAATTGGTTTCAGATCTTTTTAAACCTAGAACCCTAGTCTAGCTGTGATGTTATGAATATCACGTAGGCCTAAACATACTTGGTATTTGGTTTCAACCAGTGTGCTTATCAGGAGGCTGATGTAATTCAATGTTTTAAAGCATTGCTTCCTAATAGTTGGTAAAAACCACCCTCCCCTCTTTTTTATCTTATCACGGTAGACTTGTGTACTTAGCTTAATAAATAATTCATGGTATGAGGCTATTCTGTGGCTCTGCTCTCAAGTGTTGTCTTTTATTTCCATTCAGATCAGTAATTTGCAGATCAAGGAAGAGAAAGTCAAACCAGATACCAATGGTGAGTCACTGGTAACTGTAAGCTGGATACAGGCTACAAAATTTGCATCTGCTTTGTACTCGTAGCTATAACATGAAAAGGAGCGAGCTTTCATTTAGGATGTTGGGCAAATGTCAGCACTGGATTTGACAACCAGTAAAGTCACTTTCACACTGAAGGGGATACATTGTTCTTCCAGATTTGATTTAGCCTCTGACACCTTAAAATCAAGAATCACTATTGGATTGTACTGTCACTGTTTACTTAATAATATTTCTTTAAATTTTTTTATTTAATATTTTTGAGGGTTAGAATTTGTTCAAAACTCAGAAACTATAAACAGGTAAAAGACCTTCTCATCCTGGCCCAATTTACCCAGTTTCAAATCTCCACCTATGTTGGTTTGCTAGGGCTGCCATAACAAAGTATCACAAACTGAGTCGTTTAAACAACAGAAATTTATTGTCTCATAGTTCTGGAGGTCAGAGGTCCAAGGTCAAGGTGTCAACAGGGTTGGTTCTTTCTGAGAGCTATGGGGAGGAACCTGGCTGTCTTGAGTGTTCCCTGGCTTGTAGAAGCGTCACCCTGCTCTGTTGTCCATCTTTGCATGGTGTTCTCCATGTGCGAATATCTGTGTTCAAATTTCCCCTCTTTATAGAGACATTGGTCATATTGGACTAGGGGCCGCCCTAATGATCTCATCTTAACTAATTACATCTGCAGTGACCCTATCTCAAAATAAGGTCATTTTCTGAGTAACATTCTTAGGACTTAAACATGAATATGGAGGAGAGGAGGCCACAACCCATAATACTACCCTGTTCTACAGTTCACCACTCTTGTATTATTAATATTCTTCCAAAGTTTCTTTAGACAAAGCAACTACAAACAATTTATTCAATCAATCCTCTCTCTCCCCCCTCTCTCTGTCTTCTTGCTCTCTCTCTCCCTTCCTCTCTCTTACTGACTCTCCAGAAGATGGCGTAGCACACACAGTGTGCTTTCTTTCATTCAACAACATCCCTTGGCAAGTTTTTCCTGTCAGTACGTGGAGTTTCCTCACTCTGTTTTGTAATTTCATAGTGTTATACTGTGTTGCTACACCACAACGTATTTAACCAGTCGTCTTTTGACGATGGTCACGTTCTTTTGCTGTTATTGACAATGTTTCATGGAATAACCTTGAACTTAATTCTTTTTACATGTATGCAAATATATTTATAAGAAAAATTCCCCCAAAATGGATTTGCGAGGTCAAAGGTATATGCATTTGTAATTTTTATCAGTATTTTCAAGGTACTCTCCATAAGTATTATATCAACTTATATTTCTATCAGAAAAACATGAGAGTCTATTTCCCCACAGTCTCATCACAGAATTTTTAGTCAAAAACTTGGAATTTGCCAATCTAATAAATAGAAAATGGTGGATCAGCATAATATATTTTAATTTGTGCCCTGGCTGGTGTAGCTCAGTGGACTGAGCATGGGCCTATGAACCAAAGGGTCGCCAGTTCAATTCCCAGTCAGGGCACATGCCTGGGTTGTGGGCCAGGTTCCCAGTAGGGGGCACGCAAGAGGCAACCACACATTGATGTTTCTCTCCCGCTCTTTCTCCTTCCCTTCTCTCTAAAAATAAATAAATAAAATATTAAAAGTCTATATATAATATATATTCTAATTTGTGTTTCATCAGTAAAGTCGAGTATTTTTTTTGAGATTTTATTTATTTATTTTTAGAGAGATGGGAAGGGAAGGAGAAAGAGGGAAAGAAACATCAATGTGCAAGAAACACATCAATTGGCTGCCCCTCACATGCCCCCAACTGGGGACCTGGCCCACAACCCAGGCATGTGCCCTGACTGGGAATTGAACTGCTGACCTTTCAGTTCACAGCCTGGCACTCAACTTACTGAGCCACACCAGCCAAGACAGAACTTTGTATTTTAAAATTAACTCTTTAATTGTGATAGAAGTTAATAATACTTTTGCCAGTTTGATTTGCCTTTTGACTTCACAGCATATGTATTTTGCAGTATTGTATGGGGTGTCCTATAAATGTCAATTAGGCCAATATAGTTAATAGCGTTGTTCAGATTTGTGTCTTGATTGTTTTTTGTTTGTCGTTTGGTCTAGTTCTTTTCGTTTATGAAAGAGGGGTGTTTAAAACTTGGAACTACAATTATGGGATAGTCTATTTCTTTCCTTAATTCTGTCTTTTTTGGACTTCTGTCCAAAAACCGCATCTGTCTTGCAGATGTGTTCACAGGTAAATACATTTGTGCCTTCTGATGATGAACCCTTTTTTATCCCCCTTTATCTCTGGTGATGCTTTTTGTCCTGAATTCTGCATTATGGGAGCCACTTCAGCCTTTTATGCTTACTACCGTATTTTACTGTGTATAAGGCACACTCCAGTTTGTGGCTCATACTTTCAGGGGAAAAGTCTTTCATTTTAATTTTTTAATTCAATTATTTATTTATGTTTAGATACATATTTTTTGTATTATAAAGGAATTTTAGCATTTATTTTTAACATAATATGGGATAAAAAATTTTATATAACTAATAATTACAAAATACCAGAACAGATACAAGGTATTTCAGGTACTACCCATGTATAATGTGCATCCTTATTTTTCCATCAAAAATTTGGGCAAAAAAAATTGTGCAAAATGCACACTTTCTTGTGCATTAAACACGGCAAAATGTGGGTAGTTGCATGAAATATCTCTTTGAATCCCCTGACTTTCCACTCCTCTGTGGCTTTGTATTTAAAGTGTGACTCTTATAGACAGTTGACAGTTGGGTCTTATTTTTTTATCTATAATCTCTGTCTTTTAATTAGTATTTTCTCTATTTACAGTTAGTGTAATTATCGACATCATTGTATTTAGGTTAGCAATTTTACTATTTGTTTTCTATTTGTCCCTTTAATCGATTTATGGGCTTTTCAGCTGTACCTCTTTGCATTATTTTATGAGTGTTTAAAAGTTTTCTTCATGTGAGTCTTGCATATTTTTTGTTAGGTTTATTTCTAGGTGCAGTATTTTATCTTTTTAGTTGCTATTATACATAGGGTTTTTTTCAATTATATCTCTATTTCTATTTATGTAAGTCACTGATTTCTGTTTACTTAAGTTGCAGGATACTTAGTTCTGCAAGTTTACAGTTATACATTCTATAAAAAGTGATTATTTGACCTCTTTTTTCTTTTTAAAGATTTTATTTATTTATTTTTAGAGAGGGAAGGCGGGGGGAGAGAGAGAAAGAGAGAGAAACATCAATGTGCGGTTGCTGGGAGACATGGCCTGCAACCTAGGCATGTGCCCTGGCTGGGAATCGAACCTGCGATGCCTGGTTCGCAGCCCGCGCTCAATCCACTGAGCTACACCAGCCAGGGCTCATTTGACCTCTTTTAAAAAAATTTTTAATACCTGTATTTTCTTTCTCATGTTTAAGTATGTTTGCTAATATAAAGCTATATTTTATATTAGGAAAAATAAGTCAGAGGTGATATTCTGGTCACTTTCAGTCTGCCAAAATGTCTGGAAATTTGAAATTTTCTTTTTTTTTTTTTTAATTCTTTATTTTATTGATTATGCAACTACAGTTGGCCCATTTTCCCCCCTCACTCCCCTCCACCCTGCCCATCCCCTCCCACCCGCATTCCCCCCTTTAGTTCATGTCCATGTGTCATAAGTTCTCTAGTGTCTACATGTCCCATACTATTCCTACCCTCCCCCTGTCTATTTTCTCCCTACTGTCTATGCTACTTATTCTCTATATCTTTTCCCCTTTCCTTCCTCCTCCTACTTCCCTGTTGCTAACCCTCCATTTGATGACTTTTTTTTTACTGTTCATATTTTTAATCTTCTTTTTCTTAGGTAAGTCCCTTTAACATTTCATATAGTAAGGGCTTGGTGATGATGAACTCTTTTAACTTGGCCTTGTCTGAGAAGCACTTTATCTGCCCTTCCATTCTAAATGTAAGCTTTGCTGGATAGAGCAATCTGGGATGTAGGTCCTTGCCTTTCATGACTTGGAATACTTCTTGCCAGCCCCTTCTTGCCTGTAAGGTCTCTTTTGAGAAATCAGCTGACAGTCTGATGGGAACTCCTTTGTAGGTGACTGTCTCCTTGTCTCTTGCTGCTTCTAGGATTCTTTCCTTCATTTTTACTTTGGCTAATGTAATTATGATGTGCCTTGGCGTGTTCCTCCTTGGGTCCAAC
>PVIA01013484.1:0-14362 GCA_004024845.1 Tonatia bakeri | reverse complement strand
AACCTATAATTCGGATGTTGGAACATTTAAAGATGTCCTGGAGGTCCCTAAGCCTCTCCTCATTTTTTTGAATTCTTGTTTCTTCATTCTTTTCTGTTTGGTTGTTCCTTTCTTCTTTCTGGTCCACTCCATTGATTTGAGTCCCAGTTTTCTTTCCCTCACAATTGGTTCCCTGTGCGTTTTCCTTCATTTCTCTTATTGTAGCCCGCATTTGTTCATCTAATTTGTGGCCACATTCAAGCAATTCTGTGAGCATCCTGATCACCAGTGCTTTGAACTGTGCATCTGATAGGTTAGCTATCTCTCAGTCACGTAAAAAAATTGGCTCTGGGGCTTTTAATTCTGTTTGAGCCATCTTTTTTTATTTTTTATTTTCCTTTGATCTGGTTGCATCTGTTACATAAGGGCGGCGGCGCCTTAGGTGTTCACCAGGGCGGGGCACCCCAGTCGCTGGGTTGTGACGTTGTATGTGGGGGCACGGTCTGAGAGGGAACAATGGCGCCTATCCACACTCTCCAGGACTTCAGTCCCCTTTGGCACTTCTCATAAGCAAATTGGGCCCTTCTGGTGCTAGCTCCTGGGCTGGTGGGCTTGTGTACTTTCTCGGACTCTGTGGGTCTTCCTGAGGAGCCTCCTGTGAGGCGGAGAGAATCTCCCAGCCTCAGGTCCCACAGGTGTTTTCAGTCAGTGCTCTTAGGCTTTGTTTCCTGACGCTGGGTCCCTGGGCTGCATGGTCTGTGTCGCTGCCCGTTTTCGCTGTTTGTCTGCGCGCGAATGTGTGGCTGCGAACAGCCAGCTGCCTTGCGCCCCTCACTGGGTCTGCTCCTTTCCTCCCACACCCAGGGTCTGCCACTGGTCCGTCAGCTGCTTCCTGCGCCATGCAAGCCCACGGCTGCTAGCCAGCGCTTCTTCCTGCTGGGACCCCTCGACCCCTCTCTGTAGGCCTCCGACTCCGCCCCTCCTAACCGGTCTGGACGCACGGTAGTCCAACTTCCGTTCAGTTCATTTCTCTCTGTTCTGGTTGTTTTTTGTTTCTCAGTTTTTGTTGTCCTTAGTTTTGGTTGTGCGGGGAGGCACAGTAAGACTACCTATGCCTCCATCTTGGCTGGAAATCTCGGTATAGTATACAATTTTAAAAGCAATTGGATTCAGATTGCATAGAAGCATCCCTTGACGTGGTTAAAAATGTGGAAGAGTCTTTAAGTATATGATATGTGTGTGTATATATATAACATACGTGTGTATATATTTTATATGTATGTATATATTTTTCTTTTTTGAGGTTTTAGAGGACTTTATTTATTTATTTAGATTTAAAATATTTTATTGTTCAAATACAGTTGTCTGCATTTACCCCCACCACTCCTTCCTCACCCCAGCCATCCTCACTTTCTTCCCCTGATTCCACCCCCCTTGGTTTTGTCCATGTGTCCTTTATAGTTGTTCCTGAAAACCCTTCCCTGATTTCCCCCCATTATCCTCTCCTGCCTCCACTCTGGTTACTGTCAGATTGTTCTTAATTTCAATGTCTTTAGTTATATTTTTCTTGCTTGTTTGTTTTGTTGATTAGATTCCACTTAAAGGTGAGATCATATGGTATTTGTCTTTCACTGCCTGGATTATTTCACTTAGCATAATGTTCTCCAGTTTCATCTGTGCTGTCAAGAAGGGTAGGAGCTCCTTCTTTCTTTGCTGTGTAGTATTCCATCGCATAAATGTACCATAGTTTTTTTATCCATTCATTTACTGATGGGCACTTAGGTTGCTTCCAGCACTTGGCTGTTGTAAATTGTGCTGCTATGAACATTGGGGTGCATATGTTCTTTTGGATTGGTGTTTCAGTGAAATAAAACTCAGATGTTTAGCTCAGATCCAAGATCTGTGACCTTTCCGATAGTTAAGGTTCACATAATCATTTTCTTACATGAAGGAAGCCATGACTATGTCATTTACACAAAAAGCAATAAAAATATCTCTTGCTTCTGAAAGGAGTGTTGGTAAAATAAGCAGCATGTGTGTGTACCAAGAAGAGCATGGTTATAATGCCAGGAAAGAATTTCATAGTCTTACAGCATTGAAAAGGAATTAACATGCAACTTGCAAATAGTGAATTCAACCAAAGATATTAGATGTGGGGTCAGGAGAGAGGGAGTGGCAGAGATGACTTGTAAATTTTGAGCCTAGGAGAAGGGTGGTGCTATTGATGGACACAAGGTTGTCTTGAGGAGTTGTAGCTTCTGGAGAAGATATTGTATTTGCCTTGGCCAGTCTGAGATGCCACGGAAGTTGGTCTATCAGCAGCTAGTGGAGGAAGAGTTTGTTGGAGATAATGCTTTGGGGGTTCATTTCAATAAAGGTCACAATTGAAGTTGTTCACTGCCACTTTTCTGATCCAGTTATTGTGTCCCTTGATGAGCTTGCGGATAATATCAAACTAACATTCTCTGAGTAATTACTGCCTTCACAATAGTCCTGTGCAGTAGGCACTATTATTATTCCCCTTCACAGCTGAGGAAACTGAGATAAATACACACAAAATTAAGTGAGTTGCCCAGTGGAGCTGTTTTCAAACCTAGTTCTGTCTGACTCTAACACTCAAGTTCTTGAACACTCCTGGGTAGGGTTGTCCAGTTAAATTTGAATTTCAGATAAACAGCAATTTTTTTAAAGCACAAGTATGTCCCCTTCCATATTTGGGATTTATGAAGGGGGATCCAAAAACCTCAGAATTTATTTCTAAAAAATTGTGTATAGTTATAACTTGGTACTTGTCAGCTTCAGAACTCGTCAAACCCTGAACTCATCACATGTTGATGAGGAAAAAAATGTTTCAGCATATGGTGCTTACCACTTGGTGCCCCTCTCTCACAATGAAACAGATGTCAATGTGTCATTCTTATGGTAGTTCTTGAGCAGTTTGGCACTCGTCAGTTTTGGCATTGGTCACAAGTTCTGGAATGAATTAATGATGACTACCAAGGTACCACTGTATTTATTCTTACATGTTTAAATATCAGTCACCTTCAAAGTACTCTCCATTTGATGCGATACACTTATCAAGAGTTTTTCCCACTGTTCAAGACAGTTTTTGAACTTGTGCTTATGCTGTTTTTGTGTTCACTTCTTCCACATTGGCAAAACATTTCCCTTTGAGGACATTTTTGACCCAGGGGAAAAAACAAAAAAATCTCTAGGGGTGAGATTGTGTATATAGGGAGGGTGGGGCAAAGGGGTCATGCTGTTTGTGGTCAAATCTAGTGAACACTCAGCACAGTGTGGGCAGGTGTGCTCATAAATCACCCATCATGAGATGGGCAAACACGTTGAAAGAGTCTTCCAAAACAATTCACTGATGCTGAATGCAGCCTCTCACAACAACACCAGCTGGTACAGTGATACAGATGGGTTCCTAGAACATTCACCTAGTGAAGGAAACATATACTACAAGGAGCCTGCCCTCTGGAAGGTAATTCTGTGTTTTTTGGGGGTTCCTCTTCAAACTTATGCTAAAAATCAGTCACTGTTTATCTGAGATTCACATTTAATTGGGGGTGTTATATGTTTATTTGCTAAATCTGACAATCTCTTTCTAGGGGCATAATGGGAAGAGTTCACCCCTGGGTGCCATCCCTGCCTCTTTCTTCTCACTCACACAGAATTAAGTTTCTTTTGGTTTATTGCCGTCTCTCTTCTCCCTTAATGACATTATGCTCAGGCCCTTCGGACATACCAGATGCTTCTGGAGCCAGGCAAGAGAATTTCACCTCATTCACCTCTGTCATTCCTTCATCTGCTCCTCCACTGTAGGGGGCAAACTGGACTGCAGACCTTCTTACACATCTCAATATATCCCATCACCAGCCAGGGAAAACCATGTCATGGCTTAGGCGTACTTGACCTCTATTCCCTTATTCCCGACACCACATCTTCTTTGTCTTGTTTTCTTTTTAATCACAAAAGGAGTGAATAACCACTAGGAGAGTGGGAAATGAAAACGGGAAAGAGTTAATGAGTAATAGAGGCACATCCATTGTGGGTGTGAAAATTATAGGAAGGGATTTCCAAGTGGGAAGAATGACATGTACAAGGATGCTGAGGCAGTAGACCGGAGCTATTCTTTCCCACTGTTCTTAGGGTTTCTTCTCTTTGCTCTCCAGCTCCCATTCACCCCACTGAAAATTGACTGAGTAGCCTATGCTTTGACTACCTTTTCTTTCTCATTAAGTCAATTTAGTCATTTTCAGCTGAAGTTTCTTTACTTTTCTGCATGTGTTGACAGGGCTTTAAAAGAAAGTTTCAAAAATGACCAACCTGTATTTTCCCTCATCCATTTTTATGTACAATTAGTCAGAGCTGTTGAACATGTTTCATCCTTTTGGAAATAGATAGAGTAATAATATTCAATGATTTCTAGTTCAGATTACTTGAAAAGATAAAATCGTTGAATATTTTAACTCTACCTAGGCATTTAATGATGGGGGTGCTGCTTGGTCTAGATCAGCTCTTATAATCTGACACTATCTTTGGGAACTAGGGGGTACAGGGGTAGTTCTCTAAGAAGGACATCTCTCTTTTCAGAGACGACTACTAGCTGGGGCCAGATGGCTAATCAGGACATTTCTCCAGAAATGCCCATGTCCACATGATTGATTGATTAATGGTTACAATCATACAACTGAAGCTGCCTTTAGATAACTGACATATCACCCTGAAGAAAGGTTGATATAGGCATTTAAGGCAACAAGAAAGGCCAGTGTATTATTGACTGATATTTTATTCTTTCCTTTGTACTTTATCCAAAAGAGAATTTGAGATGACTTGCAATTAGACAGTTCAAGACAAATATTAAGAGAAGGCCTTGGAGGTGGAGATGGAGAAAGGAAAATAGGCACATGCCCGTGCTTGGCTATGTCCTGTGAACTTGAGTGTGCATTTTGAACTTGGCCTCTGCCTGGTTCTGATGACTGATTTCAATTGGGTAAGCACAAGCTCTTCATGTTCTTTCTTACCCTGTGATTTGGCATTTCTGGAGTAATCTCTACTCTAATAACACTGACCTGACATGAATATTTCCCAGTTTATTAGGTGCCTCCAGTGCCAGCTCTCTGGGTCTCTCTCTAGGAAGCTGGAAACCTTGCCTCATTAATGCAAGTAAGAAGTACCAGGATATTATTCATTTTCACCCAGAGCAGGGGCCTGAGTGTTTGTTGAATTGGAGACTTATCATCTCTTAGGTTATCTACCTTATAACATCAGAATTCACATGAGACAGTACTGGCAACATGTGAGTAGCTCTGGGCCTCTCATTGAAAGGATTTTACTTCATTAGAAATTTGTTGTAGATAAGATCTTTAGTCTAATTTGCTAATAGTATTATCAGTCATATAGTCAATAACATTGAATGTAATCATCATCATTATTTATCACTAGTGATAGTTCAAGGCTATACTAAAAGTAATTATGATTATTTCCTATTGAATATAAACATGAGGGGTGTAACTTAGCATCGCTATGCAGAGGAATGCAGCCTATGAGCAATTGTCTCATTAATAATTTGGTTTATGTTGCAATTGCCAAGAAGTGTTCCAAGTTAATGCTATGGATTTATTTAGTAGAATTTTCTTTTTTTAACCTCACCCAAAGACATTTTTTTCCACTGCTATTTTGAGGGAGAGGAAGGGGGGAGAGAGAGACAGACAAACAGACAGACATTGATGTGAGAGAGAAACATCAATTGGTTGTCTTTTTATATGCATCCCAACTGGAAATCAAACCTGCAGCCTGGGTATGTACCCTGACCAGGAATTGAACCCATGACCTTTCAGTCTATGGGACAATGGTCCAACCAACTGAGCCACACAAGCCAGGGCTTGTTTGCTTTTTCATTGCAGCCTAATACTTCCTCTGGTCATCAGGCATCTTGACTTTTAAGCAAATTTTATCTCATATGTCTTAGAATCAGAGCTTCATATTACTATTTCATATGCTAGTCTTTTAAATGGAAGGTGGTAGAAAGGCAAGACTACTCTTTTATATCTATAGTTATCACTGTGACATACACCATATGGAGATTGAAATAAATGTTTTGCTTTGAGGAGTTCTTTTATATTATTGTCAGAAGTTGAATAGTTTGTATTCTGGTAAGTTCTAGAAGGTTCTGATACTATGCTTTTGATGGCTCTTCATTTTCCTTATTGAGACCTGCCTAACTAACCTGTGTCTTATCTGAATTTTCCTTACCAGCAAATCAATTTAGTCATTTTCAGCTAAAGCTTAATGGACTTCCTGCTTATGTACATAAGACTTTTAAGAGTAAAATTCCCAAAGTGTCTAATATATTTTTACTCTCATTCTTTTATTTTAGTTGAGTTTTTAATTTTGACATAATTGTAGATTCACATGCAGCAAGAAATAATACAGATTAAACACTTTCCCCAAAGGTGACATTTTCCAAAAATGATAATACAATATCATATCCAGGATATTGACATTGATGCAGTCAACATACAGAACAGTTATAACCTCACAAGATTCCCTCATGTTACTGTTTTATAACCACTCCTCCCTCCCTCCCCCAATCATTTTATCTATAATTAACCACATGTATATGTCACCTCAATTCCTTTTATATGTAGACAGAGTTCTTCTACCTTCAATATATCCTGGATCAAATGAGTTATTGGTAGAAAACAATAATATTTTATGGCTTTCTAATTCTGTTAATTGCATGTAGCGAACTTCAGAGCTGATAAGTAGCAGAAATCATTTGAAAGGTTCCTCCAGCTAGCTTTAGGCTATACCTCGCAGTTAGGGGAGTGAGGAGACTCTGTTGAGGGACTTACTTGAGCCTCGCAGTGAGTATTGAGGGAGAAGCAGTGTGAATAGTGGGAGAAGTTAGGAGATAAAACAGAAGAGTAACTCTTCCTATAAGAAGAGTTACAGGCTGTGTTCCTAAGGTGTGACTATCCAACAATGGAAAACACAATATCCTGTGGAGTGGTGTGAATTTTTCCTTGACCAAAGTTTATATGGGACCCCTCAAAATCCTAGTTTATATGTATGTGTGTGTATGTGAGTGGGAGGGGAATATCTGGCAGGAGTGAGCGATGCTCTTAAATTAAGTGGAGAGTGGCTTTTGTTTCTTTTGGAGAAAGTGCTCAAACTATAGCAGTATCTACTGAGAACAGGGTCCAAAATCCTGTAGAAGGGTCCTGAGCAGTACTGGGGTTGCTACAGCTAGTTTGCAAGGATGATATTCAGCCCTAATAAGAAATTGAGGCAGAGGCCCATGCAAACAGCCTTTACAAATTCAGAAAGCATTCCAAGAAAATCATGACTGCAAGCATTCCAGAACTTAGTTCTAATCAGTGAACATTTGTCAAGTATTTACTATAGGCCAGATTCTGGCTGGGTATTTAGGATATAATGCCCATACTATAAGGAAGTGAGAGGCCAATGGAGATAATACACACCAGGCCAACCTAGAATTGTACGGGGTGGGGGCAAAAGTATGTTTACAGTTTTGAGTACCTGAAACAGAGTTTATTCTCGTATTATGATTAATTATTGTATTATTGTTCATATGAACAATTGTAAACCTACTTATGCCCATCTTATACTAGAACAAGACATCTTTTGGTGTGGCTGGGGCTCCTATAAGAATCTCTGCCCTAGTCAGGTTTGGTTTTAGCAGTTAGTGTATCCCCTGCCTTGTTTATTATTAGGGCTTAAAATTAGCTAGCTAGCTAGCAAGCATAAAATAGATAGATAGATAGATAGATAGATAGATAGATAGATAGACAGACAAATAGATACATAGATAGATGAAAATGAAAGTCAGCAATTCCAGTAGAGGGGGGTTGCAGAAGGCCAGGGCTAACACTATAACAATTCAACATTCCTTTATCCTTGGAAAGTAATATAAGCAGCATTTACCACTCAAGATATCAGTACGCAGATTGGTGCAGCTCATGTCACTGTGAATGTTTTTAGAGCTCTGAAAAATCTGTAGCTGACTAAAAATCTCTGAGTGTTCTCACTCAGGATCAAAAAGCTTTGATTAACATCTTTAATCTGTGTAATGAAATCTTGAACTATTTTTCATGCCTTTATTGTTGCTTCAACCAGTAACCAAAATCTCAAGAGGACTCAATTAAATAGAATGTGACCTAAAATCAAGAGTCATCAATCAAAAAGGGATATTATTTGGGGGAATAGGAATGATTAGAATACCAAAGAAACACTGCTTGTTGCCAGAAATATATGTGTGTGATTTGTTTCATTGGTCATGTAGGCCAGGGAACAAATCAGGACCTCAGTTGTATCAAAAAGAAATTTGATTTTAGATTTCCTTCCACTGCCTTGATTTTCTGGAACTTCAAGTTTGATTCCCTGTGACTATAAATCGTCATTGTTTGTTCTCTTCTTGCCCTGTTTTTCCCCTCATTTGTGTTGTTCTCCATAACCCTCCTAGTTTTATTAAGAAATAATGATTTCCATCTTTTTTCTTTGTCTTTATTGTTGACATTATTACAGATGTTCCCATTTCCTCCCCCTTTGCCAACCTCCAACTAGCCCCCAACCCCCTTCCCTCTGGCCATTACCACACTGCTGCCAGTGTCTGTCAGTGGTCATGAGTATATGTTCTTTGTCTAGTCCCTTCACCTTCTTTCATCCAGTTCCGCTTCCCTCCTCCCCTCTGACAGCTGTCAGTCTGTTCAAAGAAGCACTCCATATTTTCCTCCATGCTTCATCTTTGCCATATCAGGTTTTCAGATAACAGAGGCCTTTTCAGTGAGTCCTTGTTGAGATAGGCTGGGCAACTTAACAAATAACCTTCAAACATCAATGGCTTAACATAATTAATATTTATTTCTCATTCACACAAAATCTATTGTTGTTCCTAGATAGTCAGTTGTCCTGGGCAGTTCCTCTAAATGGTGACTCAAGAATGCAGCCCCCATTCATCTTGTGTTGCTGTTATGTTCAGTATGAGCCTCTATGGTAACTTCAGAAGGGAAAGAAAGCACAAGGATGGAATACTTGACACTTCGACCAGAAGTGTTACATACTCTACTTTTGCTTTCATTTCATTGGCCAAAACCAATCACATGTTCCCACAAAATGCAAGAGGGACTGGGAAATGTAGCCCGTGGCTCAGCAGTCAATTCCCAATGACAGTAGTACACCTCTGTGTACTGTTGTCTGTTTCTTTTTCACCATCCTTGGAAAGCAGTGTTCCATGAGAGTGCCTCAGCTCTCTGATTAATCCCTAAGTGATGGCTTTGTTCCATATACCAGCTGAACTATGTGTTGTCACACAGTCTTCCTCAAGTCAAAGCCACCAGTAAGAAATGTCATTCTTTTTAAAAATATAAATGATGTATCTGGAGAAGAGTGGGTACCTCTTTATGTGCCTACCTACAACACTTTACAATTTATGTTTTCTGGAGCCAGAAGTTCCCTCATTAAAATTGGACCATCACTTAGAGGATAAAAACAATGCAATTGACTAATTTCATCTAAAATTTTCATATTTGTTATAGCATAAATTTTGTAAATAGAAACCTTGATTCATTTTTCTTAGATAAAAGCTGGGTTTTGATTGGCCTAGCTGAGTTCCCTGACTGGTATTCTCTGGTACTGGTTTCTACCCACACAGTGTGACTCTCACCATTGTGGTGAGGAGCCCCTGTCTTAAACATTTTGGTCTGGGGACACCTTGCAGCATAACAGATCTCCAAAAAAAAAAAGGCTAAACATATATGTATATGGATGTATTCTAATAGAGGCTAAAAATACTGTATTTGATGGTCCTGCCTCCCTGGATATTATTAACTTGCAGTGACCAAGGAATAACCTGGGTTCTTAATCTTCTGCAGTTAAAGCAGGCTCTGTTATTTCCATAACCATTCATTTCCTGACCGAGGCCTGCTGTTCTCTAAAGATAGGGGAATGGTTAAATAAATTATGCTGCATCTATATGTTGGAGTATTAAGAACATTTTAAATTTGGTATCTCAGAAATTTTAGTGACCATTAGAAAATGCTCATAATATTTAGTTTTTAAATATATATAGGCAATTTCAATTGGTGTGTATATATATGCATAGTAAAAAGACTGAAGGAAAATATATCAAAATTTTAATTGGTTATATCCCTGGACAGTAGGATAGTGGGTGACTTTCATAATCTTTATATTTTTCTCTGTTTTCCAAGGATTAAAAAATTGGGACAACTATAATAGAATAAACAAGAATAAAAAATAAAAATAAAAGAAATGAGCATGAAGTACTTATGAGAAGAATGTTAGTCACTACACCTGTCAGTCAATTCCACACCTAATCATTCTTTTGAAAATTACTAGACGCTATTAGAAAGGGGAACTTTGGCTGTCTTTAAGTAGCTGAGTCCTGTATCTTTAAATGAAAAAAATGTAGATTGACCTAGCATACAAAATAATGCTTATATCATTCTTTCTTATTCCAAAATTTTAATTTCACTGGTGAAACTTAATAGTCCTTGAAGATAAAACTTTCCACGTGAACTACAATTTCTTTGTTCCATTGCAGAAGCTGATTATAGAATTATAAGTTTTGCAAGCATGTGTCATAATTAAGTCATGAAATGTGAACCATTGGGTGGAGAGCATTAGCCTTTGATTTCCTTTTTTCATAGGAGGGGCCAGTATTAGCATAGTTTTTGGAGTCTTGGGGTCCAGTCTTGGCTCAGTTATGGACTAGCTGTGTGACTTAGAGACTACTGTAGTGTAACTCCCAGTTGCAGTCAGTTCCAGT
Organism: Tonatia bakeri; assembly: GCA_004024845.1. Taxonomy (NCBI): domain Eukaryota; kingdom Metazoa; phylum Chordata; class Mammalia; order Chiroptera; family Phyllostomidae; genus Tonatia; species Tonatia bakeri. Next base: position 3,567 of record PVIA01013484.1, on the reverse strand, counting down.
TCCAGATGCTTTGCAAGGATAGGACAAACCTTCTCAACCTACAACATACCCTCCCAAATCTAGCAACTAAAGAATTAAGTTCTAGTGAAGTAGGGGACATTCAGTAACTAGCTCAGGTATGCATCTTTTTTGATTGTCCAATGCCTGTGGGATACTAATTGCTAAATATTTTTTAAAAATTTTAAAAGATTTTTAAATTTACTTTTAGAGAGGGGAGAGGGGGAGAAAGAGAGAGAGAAACATCAATGTGCGGTTGCTGGGGGCCGTGGCCTGCAACCCAGGAATGTGCCCTGATTGGGAATCAAACCTGCGATGCTTTGGTTCGCAGCCTGCGCTCAATCCACTGAGCTTAATTGCTAAATATTTTGAATAGTAGTACATCTGGTTCTAGTCAAAGACTAATGGGAGTAATTTATTTCCTATGTTACAGAAGAATAAAATACGATAATATCCAACTGTGTTAAAAAATTCAAGCCTCGAAAAGCAGGAGACTTCCAGTAAATGTAAGTTGATAATGAAATCTTTATTATCATTTTTTTCACTTTGTGAGTCCCTCTAATGGTTCTGTGTCAGGATAGTATTGGTGAGTGTAGCTGTTGTTGTCCTTGAGAAGCATCTTTACAGAGGAGGACATCATTCACACCAACAGGGGGAGTTTTCCTTTCCAATTTTATTTTCTAAGAGGTGCAAACAATGACAACAACAACAAAACCCCTAAAAACAAACAAAAAATAACTTTTCAGCTACCTATTCTCTGTTTGGGATTCTAGGAGAGAAGCCAGAGACTGATGAACTGTCTGTGTGGTCACTTATATACATATTTTGGCTCTGTTATTACATTGCAAAGCAAGATCAATGAAGACAATCTAACTCAAGCTTTCAGTTTTAGAACTATCATCTATATTCTTATGCATTTTAATTTGAGAACTTTGTTGCTTGGTTATAATTGAATCAAGAAGGGAGAGATATAAATCTTCCTTGAATTAGATGATCTGAGTGAGATATACTGTGGAATATTTTCCAAAAATAATTTTAACCTAATCTAAGTCCTTGGAATTAAAATACCTTGACTATAAATTTGTCTTCTGCTCTCAGTTCTGGAAGGACAATAGAGGATGAGTTTTACTTGCCTCTGTAAAGACTGAATGAAGTAGAACTCTTTATGGACTGAATGTATCTTCTCAGAAATTGTGTGTTGAAGCCCTATCCCCCAATATGACAGTATTAGGTGGTGGAGCCTTTGGGAGGGAGTTAGGATTAGATGAGGTCAGCAGGGTAGAGCCCCCATGATAGGATTAGTGCCCTTATTAGAGGAGGAAGATGCACCAGAGATTCTTTTCTCTGCCATGTGAGTACATAGTGAGAAGATGGCTATCTGCAAGCTAGGAAGGGAGCCCTTACTAAGAACCAAATCTACCAGCACTTTGGACTTCCAAACCTCCAGACGTGTAAGAAATAAACATCTGTAGTTCAAGCCAGTCTGTGGAATTTGGTTATAGCAGCCTAGACTGACTGAGACAAACAAACTCCATGACACCAACCTTTCTATAATATAGGTTCAGTTATATTGCTGACCAAAGCATGTACCCCAGATATAACAACACTCTATTGAAACTGATATCAGTACTTTAAGATTAGCATTGTGTTGGGATTTTAGGTGTCCATTTTGGAGGGATAAGTTTCTTGTAGGTGCATGGTTTTGTATTTTACCTGGGATAGTGATGCCAAAGATTGCTGGTATGTGCCTTGGGAAGTTCTTCACTAAGAGCATGGCATTTGGAGAATGGTTAGACTACGTTCATCAAAGTAAACCAGGTATTGGGGGTGAAAAAGAGATATCATCCTTTTGAGCATCTATGTTTTTGTCTGAGGAGTTAACAGAACAATATTAGACATTGTGGACATAGAGTTAGTATGGTATTGCTCTCTAGAGTCTCCTGATCTAGCAGCAGGAGAGTCCCATGACAGTAGTCATTCATTTCAACAACTACTTGAGTGCTTCTGCTATTTTTAAAGGTGAATCATTTCAAACCCCTTCTTCAGCCTACCTACCAGTCAATCTGCGATTAAGGAGATCAGACTGTCTGAACTTTAGCTTCCAACTCTTCTGTGGTCTTTTAAAGAAAGGCTGTAATGCATTCTTAATCCACAAGAGTAAATCTTGTTTCTGGAATGTTCCTTTTCTCTATAGGATTGTGTTCTTGTACAAATGTCTTATTTTTATTCCTTCACCCTCATTTTTATGGTGTTTGGGGATGAAACAGATATAACCCTGTTTGGTTCCATTCACCATAATTGGAAATCTCCCAACATATACCAATTTTAGCCCCTCCTGTTCCTTCTCCATCTACTCAATTACTCCTCCAGAAGACTTAATGTCCCATTGTTTATCTCCATCTGATCCCCGATATTCCAGCTGCTCCATTTAAGGTAGAGGACCTGTTCAGCACAGAGAAAAGACTAGGTTTGTTTTTAAATTTTTTTTTCTCTATGGACATGTCTTGGCCCAGTGGATTTTGGAATCAGATAGAATTGAATTCAGCTCCTGGTATTATCATTTACTTATCACATGGCATAGGAAAAATCAGTTAACTTCTCTGAGTCTGAGTTTTTCTGTCTGTTTAGTGGGCATAATATCTACATGTCAGAGTATCAATGAAGACTACATGAGTTGAAAGTTTAGTTACACTTAACAGATTACCTAAGCTATAATAATAATAATAGATCTAATAGTAGAGAATTTGTATTATATTCATGTAAGGCAGAGGGTAGGCTGAACAACTGATTATATCCAAAATTAGTTACCTCCATGAGAAAGAAAACCAGTCTATCTAATCAGCTATTTGGTACTGGATTTTTAAAAAAGTGTCTGATTTATTAGAAAGGCCAATATAAGCAGCCTAATCAGGAGAGGCATTCTGTGAAAATTTCCCTAAATTAAAACAAATATTATTGGGGTTTACCAACCCCAATGATACCATCATTTTTAGATTATCAGTTTACTACAGTGAAAGCATTCTGTAGTTGAAATGTATTGACTATTTGTGTGTTTGCAAATCTACTTCAAATTCAATAAATGAGTATAGAGGATTCGTGTGGCCCTTTTCTAGGCCCTAAAATGAGAAGGTGAGTAGGGGTGAATTCCTGCTCTGAGGAAGTTGTAGATTATATATGTGTATATCTATATAGATATAGATATACATTGATCTATCTAGAACTGTATCTATCTATCTATATCTATATATTTATATCTAGCTATATGTATATATCTGAATATCTTCCAACAGGTCGTAAGAATCAAGGTTTTTTTCTCCTTGGTGTATTTGTGACAGAGAGGTGGCAGGATGATGTTGCAGATGGACTGACCTTCTATCTGCACTTTTAAATGACAAAGGTTCCTGCCCTAGCTGGTGTGGCTCAGTGGATTGAGTGTGGGCCTGTGAACCAAAGGGTCACTGGTTCAACTCCCAGTCAAGACACATACCTAGGTTGCCGGCCAGGTCCCCAGTAGGAGCACACGAGAGGCAACCACACATTAATGTTTCTCTCCTACCCTTTCTCCCTCCC